>JAWNPQ010000203.1:5000-15000 GCA_035047465.1 Drosophila sordidula | reverse complement strand
CCCGTTGCAACCATGGTAGTCCTAGATACTACCATCAAAAGTTGATAGGGCAGACATTTGAAAGATCTGTCGTCGGTACAAGACCATACGATCTGCATGTTATCTAGAGTTCAACCAATGTAACGATCTTGCGATCGCTTGGTTTTAGCCTAATAAAAGCACACGTTCCAAAAGGTCCGTGTTTTAATTGCATGTATTAGCTCTAGAATTACCACAGTTATCCAAGTAACTGTTAACGATCTAAGGAACCATAACTGATATAATGAGCCTTTTGCGGTTTCACTGTTAATTCGTGTGTACTTAGACATGCATGGCTTAATCTTTGAGACAAGCATATAACTACTGGCAGGATCAACCAGAATAATGTTTGTTTTTCATTTCTGTATATATAAAAATAATATACATACATAATTTAATTACAAATTTATTTACATGACAACTCAATATATTTTTGAATAAAAAATATATTACAGATATATTATGTATAAACGAATACGGCCAATTTTACATGGCATTTCATGTTCGCTAATTTAATATTTCAATATTTTAAACATTTCCAAATTGTTATATCTAATAGTAATATACATATTTTGTTCAAAAATATCTTTTTATATGCACTTTTTGCTTAACATATATATAAATTCACACGTTGTTTAATACCATATAAGAATGGTATAAAAACGTATATTTTAATGACAACTTTATTAGTTAATCTTATTTGTATAAATATATATATAATAATTATATATCAATTAAAACATGTCAAAGTAAACGAGTACTCTGGTATGTTTACAAATATAATAAGATATAGATAACTATACATTATTATCGGGACGACTGACTGATGTACTCATTCGCAACATACAAATATAAATTAATCTGCAGCGCGATTTTCCACCAGTCACTTTTTTTATTTAAAAAAAACTCTTTAACGATAAATTGGAATCTATTTTTTTATATACATACATAATTCGGCTGATTTCCACATTTATCTATTTTTTCTATCGCAGCCAACCCGATTATATAAAAATAACCGATAAAATAGCGATATAAATATACAAAAACTCATTATTCTGAGTATATGAACATATATTTTTATATATTATACGTTTACAACATATAATGTGATGAGCACACCACTGCTCACCATGTATAGGTTTTTTGACACATTTTCTCGAATGCCGATATTTTTTTCAAAAGCAACCACCCACCTATATTTCTTCATGCATTAAATTAATAATACATGTTTATAACTTCATTATTTTGTGTTTTTTAATATAATAAACCTATGCCGGCAAGACAACACTCCACAGTCATATGAATTCGCTATATATAATATTTTTCCAAATGACTTGCCTTGCGCGACACCACTCCATATATAGGTTTTTTGACACATCATCTGAAATGAACATATTTATCTCATAGGTTACCATCCACCTATATTTCTTCATGCATTAAATTAATAATACATGTTTATAACTTCATTATTTTGTGTTTCTTAATATAATAAACCTATGCCGGCAAGACAACACTCCACAGTCGTATGAATTCGCTATATATAATATTTTTTCATATGACTTGCCTTGCGCGACACCACTCCATATATAGGTTTTTTGACACAACATCTCAAATGCCGATATTTTTTTCAAAAGCAACCACCCACCTATATTTCTTCATGCATTAAATTAATAATACATGTTTATAACTTCATTATTTTGTGTTTCTTAATATAATAAACCTATGCCGGCAAGACAACACTCCACAGTCATATGAATTCGCTATATATAATATTTTTTCATATGACTTGCCTTGCGCGACACCACTCCATATATAGGTTTTTTGACACATCATCTGAAATGAACACATTTATCTC
This sequence comes from Drosophila sordidula, assembly GCA_035047465.1. NCBI lineage: Eukaryota > Metazoa > Arthropoda > Insecta > Diptera > Drosophilidae > Drosophila > Drosophila sordidula. The sequence goes on along the minus strand of JAWNPQ010000203.1, from coordinate 13,127 downwards.
ATAGGTTATCATCCACCTATATTTCTTCATGCATTAAATTAATAATACATGTTTATAACTTCATTATTTTGTGTTTCTTAATATAATAAACCTATGCCGGCAAGACAACACTCCACAGTCATATGAATTCGCTATATATATTATTTTTTCATATGACTTGCCTTGCGCGACACCACTCCATATATAGGTTTTTTGACACATGATCTGAAATGAACATATTTATCTCATAGGTTATCATCCACCTATATTTCTTCATGCATTAAATTAATAATACATGTTTATAACTTCATTATTTTGTGTTTCTTAATATAATAAACCTATGCCGGCAAGACAACACTCCACAGTCATATGAATTCGCTATATATAATATTTTTTCATATGACTTGCCTTGCGCGACACCACTCCATATATAGGTTTTTTGACACATCATCTCAAATGAGGCCATTTTTCACATATGTTACCATACATTGTATATACAATATAAATGTAACAAAGTTAATTTATATAGAAATTACATATTAAATTCTAAATGTTATTATGTTATTAAAATGTTTAAGTTACTTCAATGTTTAATCGTATAGAGTGTTTTTTAATATGACATTTTTTTGTTATGCCTTTTTTATTTTTTTTTTTTTTAGGGACAGTAGGAATTTATTGAATCCATTCTTGGGTGTCACTAATTTGAAGATAAGGCATTTGGCTACCTTGAGAAAGTTAAAATTACTTTCGCCGTTCAACACCGCTCTGTTTATTATACACTCACATGTGTACACCAACGTAATAATATAGGAGAAATGTTTTCATAACACCCAGTATGTGTGTTTGTGTTTAATCGATCGTATATAGTTGAGAATAAAAGTTTAGCATATATAAATATGTATATAATTTAACTCATATGTAAATTAAATAAACATATTTATTGCTCATATACATACATGTTAAATTCTTATATATGAGAAATGTTGTTGTTACCCGATGTTTAATCGCATAGTGTGTTTTCAGTATGACATTTTTTTGTCTTCATTATTTTATTTTTTTAGGGACAGTCGGAATTTGTTGAATCCATTCTCTTGGGTGTCACTAATTTGAAGATAAGGCATTTGGCTACCTTGACAAAGTTAAAGTATGTTAGAATACATTGTATATATAATATAAATGTAACTAAGTTAATTTATATAGAAATTACATATTTAATTCTAATATATGAGAAATGTTTAAGTTACTGTTACTTCAATGTTTAATCGTATAGAGTGTTTTTTAATATGACTTTTTTTGTCATGCCTTTTTTATTTTTTTTTTTTTTTAGGGACAGTAGGAATTTATTGAATCCATTCTTGGGTGTCACTAATTTGAAGATAAGGCATTTGGCTACCTTGAGAAAGTTAAAATTACTTTCGCCGTTCAACACCGCTCTGTTTATTATACACTCACATGTGTACACCAACGTAATATATAGGAGAAATGTTTTCATAACACCCAGTATGTGTGTTTGTGTTTAATCGATCGTATATAGTTGAGAATAAAAGTTTAGCATATATAAATATGTATATAATTTAACTCATATGTAAATTAAATAAACATATTTATTGCTCATATACATACATGTTAAATTCTTATATATGAGAAATGTTGTTGTTACCCGATGTTTAATCGCATAGTGTGTTTTCAGTATGACATTTTTTTTTGTCTTCATTATTTTATTTTTTTAGGGACAGTCGGAATTTGTTGAATCCATTCTCTTCGGTGTCACTAATTTGAAGATAAGGTATTTGGCTACCTTGACAAAGTTAAAGTATGTTAGAATACATTGTATATATAATATAAATGTAACTAAGTTAATTTATATAGAAATTACATATTAAATTCTAATATATGAGAAATGTTTAAGTTACTGTTACTTCAATGTTTAATCGTATAGAGTGTTTTTTAATATGACATTTTTTTGTTATGCCTTTTTTATTTTTTTTTTTTTTAGGGACAGTAGGAATTTATTGAATCCATTCTTGGGTGTCACTAATTTGAAGATAAGGCATTTGGCTACCTTGAGAAAGTTAAAATTACTTTCGCCGTTCAACACCGCTCTGTTTATTATACACTCACATGTGTACACCAACGTAATAATATAGGAGAAATGTTTTCATAACACCCAGTATGTGTGTTTGTGTTTAATCGATCGTATATAGTTGAGAATAAAAGTTTAGCATATATAAATATGTATATAATTTAACTCATATGTAAATTAAATAAACATATTTATTGCTCATATACATACATGTTAAATTCTTATATATGAGAAATGTTGTTGTTACCCGATGTTTAATCGCATAGTGTGTTTTCAGTATGACATTTTTTTTTGTCTTCATTATTTTATTTTTTTAGGGACAGTCGGAATTTGTTGAATCCATTCTCTTGGGTGTCACTAATTTGAAGATAAGGCATTTGGCTACCTTGACAAAGTTAAAGTATGTTAGAATACATTGTATATATAATATAAATGTAACTAAGTTAATTTATATAGAAATTACATATTTAATTCTAATATATGAGAAATGTTTAAGTTACTGTTACTTCAATGTTTAATCGTATAGAGTGTTTTTTAATATGACTTTTTTTGTTATGCCTTTTTTATTTTTTTTTTTTTTTAGGGACAGTAGGAATTTATTGAATCCATTCTTGGGTGTCACTAATTTGAAGATAAGGCATTTGGCTACCTTGAGAAAGTTAAAATTACTTTCGCCGTTCAACACCGCTCTGTTTATTATACACTCACATGTGTACACCAACGTAATATATAGGAGAAATGTTTTCATAACACCCAGTATGTGTGTTTGTGTTTAATCGATCGTATATAGTTGAGAATAAAAGTTTAGCATATATAAATATGTATATAATTTAACTCATATGTAAATTAAATAAACATATTTATTGCTCATATACATACATGTTAAATTCTTATATATGAGAAATGTTGTTGTTACCCGATGTTTAATCGCATAGTGTGTTTTCAGTATGACATTTTTTTTTGTCTTCATTATTTTATTTTTTTAGGGACAGTCGGAATTTGTTGAATCCATTCTCTTCGGTGTCACTAATTTGAAGATAAGGTATTTGGCTACCTTGACAAAGTTAAAGTATGTTAGAATACATTGTATATATAATATAAATGTAACTAAGTTAATTTATATAGAAATTACATATTTAATTCTAATATATGAGAAATGTTTAAGTTACTGTTACTTCAATGTTTAATCGTATAGTGTTTTTTAATATGACTTTTTTTGTTATGCCTTTTTTATTTTTTTTTTTTTTTAGGGACAGTAGGAATTTATTGAATCCATTCTTGGGTGTCACTAATTTGAAGATAAGGCATTTGGCTACCTTGAGAAAGTTAAAATTACTTTCGCCGTTCAACACCGCTCTGTTTATTATACACTCACATGTGTACACCAACGTAATATATAGGAGAAATGTTTTCATAACACCCAGTATGTGTGTTTGTGTTTAATCGATCGTATATAGTTGAGAATAAAAGTTTAGCATATATAAATATGTATATAATTTAACTCATATGTAAATTAAATAAACATATTTATTGCTCATATACATACATGTTAAATTCTTATATATGAGAAATGTTGTTGTTACCCGATGTTTAATCGCATAGTGTGTTTTCAGTATGACTTTTTTTTGTCTTCATTATTTTATTTTTTAGGGACAGTCGGAATTTGTTGAATCCATTCTCTTGGGTGTCACTAATTTGAAGATAAGGCATTTGGCTACCTTGACAAAGTTAAAGTATGTTAGAATACATTGTATATATAATATAAATGTAACTAAGTTAATTTATATAGAAATTACATATTAAATTCTAATATATGAGAAATGTTTAAGTTACTGTTACTTCAATGTTTAATCGTATAGAGTGTTTTTTAATATGACATTTTTTTGTTATGCCTTTTTTATTTTTTTTTTTTTTTTAGGGACAGTAGGAATTTATTGAATCCATTCTTGGGTGTCACTAATTTGAAGATAAGGCATTTGGCTACCTTGAGAAAGTTAAAATTACTTTCGCCGTTCAACACCGCTCTGTTTATTATACACTCACATATGTACACCAACGTAATATATAGGAGAAATGTTTTCATAACACCCAGTATGTGTGTTTGTGTTTAATCGATCGTATATAGTTGAGAATAAAAGTTTAGCATATATAAATATGTATATAATTTAACTCATATGTAAATTAAATAAACATATTTATTGCTCATATACATACATGTTAAACTCTTATATATGTGAAATGTTGTTGTTGTTACCCGATGTTTAATCGCATAGTTTGTTTTTTTAGTATGACATTTTTTTTGTTGTCTTTACCTAAAACTCATTTATTATACCATGTATAATTAATATAGAACAATTTTAGTTTAGAATAATACTATAAAAAATATGTATATAAATATATCATTATAATTTAAGAACTTATCTGAGCATACTCATTACATAATTTATACATGTAAAATTCTGATATAGGAAATTTTTTTCATTATGTTTGTTTAATCGTACAGTGTTCTCACTATGCGATTTTTTAAAATTCTTTTTTATCTTTTTTTTAAAGATATTATGTGCGTCACTAATTTTTTGATGACGAGTCATTTAGCTACCGTGATGGAGTCATAATATATAATTTAATTTGTATAGGAATTTATATTGTATGTAAAAATGTTATCTTTCCCAACGAAAGTCTTAATGCCGTCTATATGTATATATATATATCTTTTCATATTTGAGTTTTTTTTTTTTTTTTTTTTTTTTTGTTTTTTAAATATATATTCGCCTTTTATTAAGTTGTTTTCATGCTTTTCTTTTTATTTTTATTTTCATTTTCTTCTCTTTTTTTCATTTTCTTCTTAGTTTTTCTTTGATGTTTTCTTTTTTCTTTAATATGTTTTCTTTAATATGTTTTCTTTAATATGTTTTCTTTTATGTGTTCAATAGGTTTTCTTTTTGTGTTTTCTTTTTTTGTTTTATTTTTATTTTCTTTTTTGTTTTTGTTTTTTTTGTTTCGAATCATCAAGCAAAGGATAAGCTTCAGTGGATCGCAGTATGGCAGCTGCTCAACCACTTACAACACCTTGCCTGTTACAAAAGTCGTTTACAATTGATTCTAGGCTTTGTCATTGTATTAAATAATGTTTTAAAATATAACTAGCACGGCATCAGGTGATCGAAGATCCTCCCAATTTACTATGTTACAAATAACATTGGCATCACATCCATTGTCGTTTATAAAATAAATTATAAACTTTTAATGGTTTAGAAGCCATACAATGCAAATTGCCCCTTATTTATCATTGCAGTCCAGCACGGATACGACCTTAGAGGCGTTCAGGCATAATCCAACGGACGTAGCGTCATACCACTGTTCGCTCGAACAAGTATTGTGCCATTGGTCCGTACCTGCGGTTCCTCTCGTACTACGCAGGAATGCTGTCGCAACAACGTTTTGTCATTAGTAGGGTAAAACTAACCTGTCTCACGACGGTCTAAACCCAGCTCACGTTCCCTTGCATGGGTGAACAATCCAACGCTTGGTGAATTTTGCTTCACAATGATAGGAAGAGCCGACATCGAAGGATCAAAAAGCGACGTCGCTATGAACGCTTGGCCGCCACAAGCCAGTTATCCCTATGGTAACTTTTCTGACACCTCTTGTTAAAAACTCTTTAAACCAAAAGGATCGATAGGCCGAGCTTTTGCTGTCCCTGTGTGTACTGAACACCGAGATCAAGTCAGCATTTGCCCTTTTGCTCTATGTGTGGTTTCTGTCCGCACTGAGCTGGCCTTGGGACACCTCCGTTATTATTTGAGAGATGTACCGCCCCAGTCAAACTCCCTACCTGGCAATGTCCTTGAATTGGATCATACCTGAGTAATTGGAGTTATACCAAATTTTTAAATCAAAAGTACATAACTGCACTCTCTCATTAATGAATTTGTTTGCGATTATATAACAAACTCGTGATACTTTGATCAAGAAGCTTGCATCAAAACCCAATACCATAAGATATAATAAATATATCCGTATAATGGCTAGGAAATGATACACGTTCCATTTAATCAAGTAAGTAAGGAAACAATAAGAGTAGTGGTATTTCATTGTCGATACCAAACCGAAGTCTAATATCTCCCACTTATTCTACACCTCTTATGTCTCCTTACACTGCCAGATTAGAGTCAAGCTCAAAAGGGTCTTCTTTCCCCGCTAATTATTCCAAGCCCGTTCCCTTGGCTGTGGTTTCGCTAGATAGTAGATAGGGACAGAAGGAATCTCGTTAATCCATTCATGCGCGTCACTAATTAGATGACGAGGCATTTGGCTACCTTAAGAGAGTCATAGTTACTCCCGCCGTTGACCCGCGCTTACTTGAATTTCTTCACTTTGACATTCAGAGCACTGGGCAGAAATCACATTGTGTCAACACCCGCTAGGGCCATCACAATGCTTTGTTTTAATTAGACAGTCGGATTCCCCAAGTCCGTGCCAGTTCTGAATTGATTGTTAATTGATAATCGTTATAATTTAAAAGAACTAATTAGTTGCCCAATTAGTATTCTTAAAAATTTTAGCAAGAAAGTTCCACAATTGGCTACGTAACTAAACTATCCGGGGAACAAGAAACTACCATAAATGATAGAAACTCTATTTACCCAGAACGAGCACATAAACCATGTTATTGTTTCCCAATCAAGCCCGACTATCTCAATCTTCAGAGCCAATCCTTATCCCGAAGTTACGGATCTAATTTGCCGACTTCCCTTACCTACATTATTCTATCGACTAGAGACTCTTCACCTTGGAGACCAGCTGCGGATATTGGTACGGCCTGTTGAGAAGTTTGCGTATCCCCACCATAAATTTTCAAGGTCCGAGGAGAAAATATCGACACAACAGTATATGTCATGCTCTTCTAGCCCATCTACCATATCTCTCTGCGAAAGACTTCCATGGTAGTACGGCTATAAAACAGAAAAGAAAACTCTTCCGATATCTCTCGACGGCTTCTTTATGGTCGTTCCTGTTGCCAGGATGAGCACGAGGCCCATATTTAATAACAAACGGATACTCAACAGGTTACGGAATTGGAACCGTATTCCCTTTCGTTCAAAATTATTCAAGTGTATAAAATCGGTTAGATGACATTATTTTATTTATATATACACATTTTGATTTTTCTATACTTGAAAATTTTCGGCTTTCGCCTTGAACTTAGGACCGACTAACTCGTGATCAACCACTGTTCACACGAAACCCTTCTCCACTTCAGTCCTCCAAGGTCTCATTCGATTATTTGCTACTACCACCAAGATCTGTACCAATGGCGGCTCCATGCAGGCTTACGCCAAACACTTCTATGCACACCATTGTACCTTCCTACTCACTAAAGTTTCAAAATTTATATTACAAGTAATATAAATCATCTACTTTAGCGGTAATGTATAGGTATACAACTTAAGCGCCATCCATTTTAAGGGCTAGTTGCTTCGGCAGGTGAGTTGTTACACACTCCTTAGCGGATTTCGACTTCCATGATCACCGTCCTGCTGTTTTAAGCAACCAACGCCTTTCATGGTTTCTGTATGAGTTGTTAATTTGGGCACCGTAACATTACGTTTGGTTCATCCCACAGCGCCAGTTCTGCTTACCAAAAGTGGCCCACTGGGCACATTATATCATAGCCTTAAACTTCATATCAAGAAAGTTAAGGTTCTTACCCATTTAAAGTTTGAGAATAGGTTAAGATCGTTTCGACCCTAAGGCCTCTAATCATTCGCTTTACCAGATAAGATTATTTTATACAACAGTTAAATGCACCAGCTATCCTGAGGGAAACTTCGGAAGGAACCAGCTACTAGATGGTTCGATTGGTCTTTCGCCCCTATACTCAATTCTGACAATCGATTTGCACGTCAGAACTGTTTCGGTCTTCCATCAGGGTTTCCCCTGACTTCAACCTGATCAAGTATAGTTCACCATCTTTCGGGTCACAGCATATATGCTCAAGGTACGTTCCAGTTAGAGGTATAAACAATATAAATACTATTATACATAACTATATAGAGCGCCCC
>JAWNPQ010000202.1:5682500-5897369 GCA_035047465.1 Drosophila sordidula | reverse complement strand
GAAAATTGAGTTTTTCCCATATAATATGTAGTGATCCCGAATTAGGGCCCAAATCGCGATTAGACGCTTAGTTTAGAAGTTCTTAATGGCCATTTAAAGTTCTCCATACGAATTCCTAGTGAAAATTAAGTTTTTCCCATATAATATGTAGTGATCCCGAATTAGGGCCCAAATCGCGATTAGACGCTTAGTTTAGAAGTTATGGCCATTTAAAGTTCTCCATACGAATTCCTAGTAGTAAAAATTAAGTTTTTCCCATAAAATATGTAGTGATCCCGAATTAGGGCCCAAATCGCGATTAGACGCTTAGTTTAGAAGTTATGGCCATTTAAAGTTCTCCATACGAATTCCTAGTGAAAATTAAGTTTTTCCCATATAATATGTAGTGATCCCGAATTAGGGCCCAAATCGCGATTAGACGCTTAGTTTAGAAGTTATGGCCATTTAAAGTTCTCCATACGAATTCCTAGTGAAAATTGAATTTTTCCCATATAATATGTAGTGATCCCGAATTAGGGCCCAAATCGCGATTAGACGCTTAGTTTAGAAGTTATGGCCATTTAAAGTTCTCCATACGAATTCCTAGTGAAAATTAAGTTTTTCCCATATAATATGTAGTGATCCCGAATTAGGGCCCAAATCGCGATTAGACGCTTAGTTTAGAAGTTATGGCCATTTAAAGTTCTCCATACGAATTCCTAGTGAAAATTGAGTTTTTCCCATATAATATGTAGTGATCCCGAATTAGGGCCCAAATCGCGATTAGACGCTTAGTTTAGAAGTTATGGCCATTTAAAGTTCTCCATACGAATTCCTAGTGAAAATTAAGTTTTTCCCATATAATATGTAGTGATCCCGAATTAGGGCCCAAATCGCGATTAGACGCTTAGTTTAGAAGTTATGGCCATTTAAAGTTCTCCATACGAATTCCTAGTGAAAATTAAGTTTTTTCCCATATAATATGTAGTGATCCCGAATTAGGGCCCAAATCGCGATTAGACGCTTAGTTTAGAAGTTATGGCCATTTAAAGTTCTCCATACGAATTCCTAGTGAAAATTAAGTTTTTCCCATATAATATGTAGTGATCCCGAATTAGGGCCCAAATCGCGATTAGACGCTTAGTTTAGAAGTTATGGCCATTTAAAGTTCTCCATACGAATTCCTAGTGAAAATACATTTTCTCCCATATAATATGTAGTGATCCCGAATTAGGGCCCAAATCGCGATTAGACGCTTAGTTTAGAAGTTATGGCCATTTAAAGTTCTCCATACGAATTCCTAGTGAAAATTAAGTTTTTCCCATATAATATGTAGTGATCCCGAATTAGGGCCCAAATCGCGATTAGACGCTTAGTTTAGAAGTTATGGCCATTTAAAGTTCTCCATACGAATTCCTAGTGAAAATTGAAGTTTTTCCCATATAATATGTAGTGATCCCGAATTAGGGCCCAAATCGCGATTAGACGCTTAGTTTAGAAGTTATGGCCATTTAAAGTTCTCCATACGAATTCCTAGTGAAAATTGAGTTTTTCCCATATAATATGTAGTGATCCCGAATTAGGGCCCAAATCGCGATTAGACGCTTAGTTTAGAAGTTATGGCCATTTAAAGTTCTCCATACGAATTCCTAGTGAAAATTAAGTTTTTCCCATATAATATGTAGTGATCCCGAATTAGGGCCCAAATCGCGATTAGACGCTTAGTTTAGAAGTTATGGCCATTTAAAGTTCTCCATACGAATTCCTAGTGAAAATTAAGTTTTTCCCATATAATATGTAGTGATCCCGAATTAGGGCCCAAATCGCGATTAGACGCTTAGTTTAGAAGTTATGGCCATTTAAAGTTCTCCATACGAATTCCTAGTGAAAATTAAGTTTTTCTCATATAATATGTAGTGATCCCGAATTACCCCCATATTTTCCCTTTTTTCCCTGGGCCCAAATCGCGATTAGACGCTTAGTTTAGAAGTTATGGCCATTTAAAGTTCTCCATACGAATTCCTAGTGAAAATTAAGTTTTCCCTAGTTCCCACGTCTGGGATTAAGTTTTTCCCATATAATATGTAGTGATCCCGAATTAGGGCCCAAATCGCGATTAGACGCTTAGTTTAGAAGTTATGGCCATTTAAAGTTCTCCATACGAATTCCTAGTGAAAATTAAGTTTTTCCCATATAATATGTAGTGATCCCGAATTAGGGCCCAAATCGCGATTAGAAGTTATGGGCATTTAAAGTTCTCCACACGAATTCCTAGTGAAAATTAAGTTTTTCCCATATAATATGTAGTGATCCCGAATTAGGGCCCAAATCGCGATTAGACGCTTAGTTTAGAAGTTATGGCCATTTAAGTGATTTCCCATATATATGTAGTGATCCCGATTAGCCTATCCGATTAACCTTATTTATCCATTTAAAGTTCTCCATACGAATGCCTAGTGAAAATTAATTTTTTCCCATATAATATGTAGTGATCCCGAATTAGGGCCCAAATCGCGATTAGATGCTTAGTTTAGAAGTTATGGCCATTTAAAGTTCTCCATACGAATTCCTAGGGAAAATTAAGTTTTTCCATATAATATGTAGTGATCCCGAATTATCTCCTCTCCTGGAAATTAAGTTTTTCCCTTTTGTAGTGATCCCATTGGGCCCAAATCGCGATTAGACGCTTAGTTTAGAAGTTATGGCCATTTAAAGTTCTCCATACGAATTCTTAGTGAAAATTAAGTTTTTCCCATATAATATGTAGTGATCCCGAATTAGGGCCCAAATCGCGATTAGACGCTTAGTTTAGAAGTTATGGCCATTTAAAGTTCTCCATACGAATTCCTAGTGAAAATTAAGTTTTTCCCATATAATATGTAGTGATCCCGAATTAGGGCCCAAATCGCGATTAGACGCTTAGTTTAGAAGTTATGGCCATTTAAAGTTCTCCATACGAATTCCTAGTGAAAATTAAGTTTTTCCCATATAATATGTAGTGATCCCGAATTAGGGCCCAAATCGCGATTAGACGCTTAGTTTAGAAGTTATGGCCATTTAAAGTTCTCCATACGAATTCCTAGTGAAAATTAAGTTTTTCCCATAAAATATGTAGTGATCCCGAATTAGGGCCCAAATCGCGATTAGACGCTTAGTTTAGAAGTTATGGCCATTTAAAGTTCTCCATACGAATTCCTAGTGAAAATTAAGTTTTTCCCATATAATATGTAGTGATCCCGAATTAGGGCCCAAATCGTGATTAGACGCTTAGTTTAGAAGTTATGGCCATTTAAAGTTCTCCATACGAATTCCTGGTAAAAATTAAGTTTTTCCCATAAAATATGTAGTGATCCCGAATTAGGGCCCAAATCGCGATTAGACGCTTAGTTTAGAAGTTATGGCCATTTAAAGTTCTCCATACGAATTCCTGGTAAAAATTAAGTTTTTCCCATATAATATGTAGTGATCCCGAATTAGGGCCCAAATCGCGATTAGACGCTTAGTTTAGAAGTTATGGGCATTTAAAGTTTTCAATACGAATTCCTAGTGAAAATTGAGTTTTTCCCATATAATATGTAGTGATCCCGAATTAGGGCCCAAATCGCGATTAGACGCTTAGTTTAGAAGTTATGGCCATTTAAAGTTCTCCATACGAATTCCTAGTGAAAATTAAGTTTTTCCCATATAATATGTAGTGATCCCGAATTAGGGCCCAAATCGCGATTAGACGCTTAGTTTAGAAGTTATGGCCATTTAAAGTTCTCCATACGAATTCCTAGTGAAAATTAAGTTTTTCCCATATAATATGTAGTGATCCCGAATTAGGGCCCAATTCGCGATTAGACGCTTAGTTTAGAAGTTATGGCCATTTAAAGTTCTCCATACGAATTCCTAGTGAAAATTAAGTTTTTCCCATATAATATGTAGTGATCCCGAATTAGGGCCCAAATCGCGATTAGACGCTTAGTTTAGAAGTTATGGCCATTTAAAGTTCTCCATACGAATTCCTAGTGAAAATTAAGTTTTTCCCATATAATATGTAGTGATCCCGAATTAGGGCCCAAATCGCGATTAGACGCTTAGTTTAGAAGTTATGGCCATTTAAAGTTCTCCATACGAATTCCTAGTGAAAATTAAGTTTTTCCCATATAATATGTAGTGATCCCGAATTAGGGCCCAAATCGCGATTAGACGCTTAGTTTAGAAGTTATGGCCATTTAAAGTTCTCCATACGAATTCCTAGTGAAAATTAAGTTTTTCCCATATAATATGTAGTGATCCCGAATTAGGGCCCAAATCGCGATTAGACGCTTAGTTTAGAAGTTATGGCCATTTAAAGTTCTCCATACGAATTCCTAGTGAAAATTAAGTTTTTTCCATAAAATATGTAGTGATCCCGAATTAGGGCCCAAATCGCGATTAGACGCTTAGTTTAGAAGTTATGGCCATTTAAAGTTCTCCATACGAATTCCTAGTGAAAATTAAGTTTTTCCCATATAATATGTAGTGATCCCGAATTAGGGCCCAAATCGCGATTAGACGCTTAGTTTAGAAGTTATGGCCATTTAAAGTTCTCCATACGAATTCCTAGTGAAAATTAAGTTTTTCCCATATAATATGTAGTGATCCCGAATTAGGGCCCAAATCGCGATTAGACGCTTGGTTTAGAAGTTATGGCCATTTAAAGTTCTCCATACGAATTCCTAGTGAAAATTGAGTTTTTCCCATATAATATGTAGTGATCCCGAATTAGGGCCCAAATCGCGATTAGACGCTTAGTTTAGAAGTTATGGCCATTTAAAGTTCTCCATACGAATTCCTAGTGAAAATTAAGTTTTTCCCATATAATATGTAGTGATCCCGAATTAGGGCCCAAATCGCGATTAGACGCTTAGTTTAGAAGTTATGGCCATTTAAAGTTCTCCATACGAATTCCTAGTGAAAATTAAGTTTTTCCCATAAAATATGTAGTGATCCCGAATTAGGGCCCAAATCGCGATTAGACGCTTAGTTTAGAAGTTATGGCCATTTAAAGTTCTCCATACGAATTCCTAGTGAAAATTGAGTTTTTCCCATATAATATGTAGTGATCCCGAATTAGGGCCCAAATCGCGATTAGACGCTTGGTTTAGAAGTTATGGCCATTTAAAGTTCTCCATACGAATTCCTAGTGAAAATTGAGTTTTTCCCATATAATATGTAGTGATCCCGAATTAGGGCCTAAATCGCGATTAGACGCTTAGTTTAGAAGTTGTGGCCATTTAAAGTTTTCAATACGAATTCCTAGTGAAAATTAAGTTTTTCCCATATAATATGTAGTGATCCCGAATTAGGGCCAAAATCGCGATTAGACGCTTAGTTTAGAAGTTATGGCCATTTAAAGTTCTCCATACGAATTCCTAGTGAAAATTAAGTTTTTCCCATATAATATGTAGTGATCCCGAATTAGGGCCCAAATCGCGATTAGACGCTTAGTTTAGAAGTTATGGCCATTTAAAGTTCTCCATACGAATTCCTAGTGAAAATTGAGTTTTTCCCATATAATATGTAGTGATCCCGAATTAGGGCCCAAATCGCGATTAGACGCTTAGTTTAGAAGTTATGGCCATTTAAAGTTCTCCATACGAATTCCTAGTGAAAATTAAGTTTTTCCCATATAATATGTAGTGATCCCGAATTAGGGCCCAAATCGCGATTAGACGCTTAGTTTAGAAGTTATGGGCATTTAAAGTTCTCAATACGAATTCCTAGTGAAAATTAAGTTTTTCCCATATAATATGTAGTGATCCCGAATTAGGGCCCAAATCGCGATTAGACGCTTAGTTTAGAAGTTATGGCCATTTAAAGTTCTCCATACGAATTCCTAGTGAAAATTAAGTTTTTCCCATATAATATGTAGTGATCCCGAATTAGGGCCCAAATCGCGATTAGACGCTTAGTTTAGAAGTTATGGCCATTTAAAGTTCTCCATACGAATTCCTAGTGAAAATTAAGTTTTTCCCATACTTTTTTTTTCTAATATGTAGTGATCCCGAATTAGGGCCCAAATCGCGATTAGACGCTTAGTTTAGAAGTTATGGCCATTTAAAGTTCTCCATACGAATTCCTAGTGAAAATTGAGTTTTTCCCATATAATATGTAGTGATCCCGAATTAGGGCCCAAATCGCGATTAGACGCTTAGTTTAGAAGTTATGGCCATTTAAAGTTCTCCATACGAATTCCTAGTGAAAATTAAGTTTTTCCCATATAATATGTAGTGATCCCGAATTAGGGCCCAAATCGCGATTAGACGCTTAGTTTAGAAGTTATGGCCATTTAAAGTTCTCCATACGAATTCCTAGTGAAAATTAAGTTTTTCCCATATAATATGTAGTGATCCCGAATTAGGGCCCAAATCGCGATTAGACGCTTAGTTTAGAAGTTATGGCCATTTAAAGTTTTCCATACGAATTCCTAGTGAAAATTAAGTTTTTCCCATATAATATGTAGTGATCCCGAATTAGGGCCCAAATCGCGATTAGACGCTTAGTTTAGAAGTTACGGCCATTTAAAGTTCTCCATACGAATTCCTAGTGAAAATTAAGTTTTTTCCCATAAAATATGTAGTGATCCCGAAGTAGGGCCCAAATCGCGATTAGACGCTTAGTTTAGAAGTTATGGCCATTTAAAGTTCTCCATACGAATTCCTAGTGAAAATTAAGTTTTTCTCATATAATATGTAGTGATCCCGAATTAGGGCCCAAATCGCGATTAGACGCTTAGTTTAGAAGTTATGGCCATTTAAAGTTCTCCATACGAATTCCTAGTGAAAATTAAGTTTTTCCCGTAAAATATGTAGTGATCCCGAATTAGGGCCCAAATCGCGATTAGACGCTTAGTTTAGAAGTTATGGCCATTTAAAGTTCTCCATACGAATTCCTAGTGAAAATTAAGTTTTTCTCATATAATATGTAGTGATCCCGAATTAGGGCCCAAATCGCGATTAGACGCTTAGTTTAGAAGTTATGGCCATTTAAAGTTCTCCATACGAATTCCTAGTGAAAATTAAGTTTTTCCCATATAATATGTAGTGATCCCGAATTAGGGCCCAAATCGCGATTAGACGCTTAGTTTAGAAGTTATGGCCATTTAAAGTTCTCCATACGAATTCCTAGTGAAAATTAAGTTTTTCCCATATAATATGTAGTGATCCCGAATGAGGGCCCAAATCGCGATTAGACGCTTAGTTTAGAAGTTATGGCCATTTAAAGTTCTCCATACGAATTCCTAGTGAAAATTGAGTTTTTCCCATATAATATGTAGTGATCCCGAATTAGGGCCTAAATCGCGATTAGACGCTTAGTTTAGAAGTTATGGCCATTTAAAGTTTTCAATACGAATTCCTAGTGAAAATTAAGTTTTTCCCATATATGTAGTGATCCCGAATTAGGGCCCAAATCGCGATTAGACGCTTAGTTTAGAAGTTACGGCCATTTAAAGTTCTCCATACGAATTCCTAGTGAAAATTAAGTTTTTCCCATATAATATGTAGTGATCCCGAATTAGGGCCCAAATCGCGATTAGACGCTTAGTTTAGAAGTTATGGCCATTTAAAGTTCTCCATACGAATTCCTAGTGAAAATTAAGTTTTTCCCATATAATATGTAGTGATCCCGAATTAGGGCCCAAATCGCGATTAGACGCTTAGTTTAGAAGTTACGGCCATTTAAAGTTCTCCATACGAATTCCTAGTGAAAATTAAGTTTTTCCCATATATGGAGTGATCCCGAATTAGGGCCCAAATCGCGATTAGACGCTTAGTTTAGAAGTTATGGCCATTTAAAGTTCTCCATACGAATTCCTAGTGAAAATTAAGTTTTTCCCATATAATATGTAGTGATCCCGAATTAGGGCCCAAATCGCGATTAGACGCTTAGTTTAGAAGTTATGGCCATTTAAAGTTCTCCATACGAATTCCTAGTGAAAATTAAGTTTTTCCCATCAAAATATGTAGTGATCCCGAATTAGGGCCCAAATCGCGATTAGACGCTTAGTTTAGAAGTTATGGCCATTTAAAGTTCTCCATACGAATTCCTAGTGAAAATTAAGTTTTTCTCATATAATATGTAGTGATCCCGAATTGGGGCCCAAATCGCGATTAGACGCTTAGTTTAGAAGTTATGGCCATTTAAAGTTCTCCATACGAATTCCTAGTGAAAATTAAGTTTTTCCCATATAATATGTAGTGATCCCGAATTGGGGCCCAAATCGCGATTAGACGCTTAGTTTAGAAGTTATGGCCATTTAAAGTTCTCCATACGAATTCCTAGTGAAAATTAAGTTTTTCCCATATAATATGTAGTGATCCCGAATTAGGGCCCAAATCGCGATTAGACGCTTCAGTTTTGGAAAGTTATGGCCATTTAAAGTTCTCCATACGAATTCCTAGTGAAAATTAAGTTTTTCCCATATAATATGTAGTGATCCCGAATTAGGGCCCAAATCGCGATTAGACGCTTAGTTTAGAAGTTATGGCCATTTAAAGTTCTCCATACGAATTCCTAGTGAAAATTAAGTTTTCCCCCTTTTTTCCCATAAAATATGTAGTGATCCCGAATTAGGGCCCAAATCGCGATTAGACGCTTAGTTTAGAAGTTATGGCCATTTAAAGTTCCCGACTGAATTCTAGTGGAAAATAAGTTTCCTTCCCATATAATATGTAGTGATCCCGAATTAGGGCCCAAATCGCGATTAGACGCTTAGTTTAGAAGTTATGGCCATTTAAAGTTCTCCATACGAATTCCTAGTGAAAATTAAATTTTTCCCATATAATATGTAGTGATCCCGAATTAGGGCCTAAATCGCGATTAGACGCTTAGTTTAGAAGTTATGGCCATTTAAAGTTCTCCATACGAATTCCTAGTGAAAATTAAGTTTTTCCCATATAATATGTAGTGATCCCGAATTAGGGCCCAAATCGCGATTAGACGCTTAGTTTAGAAGTTATGGCCATTTAAAGTTCTCCATACGAATTCCTAGTGAAAATTAAGTTTTTCCCATATAATATGTAGTGATCCCGAATTAGGGCCCAAATCGCGATTAGACGCTTAGTTTAGAAGTTATGGCCATTTAAAGTTCTCCATACGAATTCCTAGTGAAAATTAAGTTTTTCCCATATAATATGTAGTGATCCCGAATTAGGGCCCAAATCGCGATTAGACGCTTAGTTTAGAAGTTATGGCCATTTAAAGTTCTCCATACGAATTCCTAGTGAAAATTAAGTTTTTCCCATAAAATATGTAGTGATCCCGAATTAGGGCCCAAATCGCGATTAGACGCTTAGTTTAGAAGTTATGGCCATTTAAAGTTCTCCATACGAATTCCTAGTGAAAATTAAGTTTTTCCCATATAATATGTAGTGATCCCGAATTAGGGCCCAAATCGCGATTAGACGCTTAGTTTAGAAGTTATGGCCATTTAAAGTTCTCCATACGAATTCCTAGTGAAAATTAAGTTTTTCCCATATAATATGTAGTGATCCCGAATTAGGGCCCAAATCGCGATTAGACGCTTAGTTTAGAAGTTATGGCCATTTAAAGTTCTCCATACGAATTCCTAGTGAAAATTAAGTTTTTCCCATATAATATGTAGTGATCCCGAATTAGGGCCCAAATCGCGATTAGACGCTTAGTTTAGAAGTTATGGCCATTTAAAGTTCTCCATACGAATTCCTAGTGAAAATTAAGTTTTTTCCATAAAATATGTAGTGATCCCGAATTAGGGCCCAAATCGCGATTAGACGCTTAGTTTAGAAGTTATGGCCATTTAAAGTTCTCCATACGAATTCCTAGTGAAAATTAAGTTTTTCCCATAAAATATGTAGTGATCCCGAATTAGGGCCCAAATCGCGATTAGACGCTTAGTTTAGAAGTTATGGCCATTTAAAGTTCTCCATACGAATTCCTAGTGAAAATTAAGTTTTTCCCATAAAATATGTAGTGATCCCGAATTAGGGCCCAAATCGCGATTAGACGCTTAGTTTAGAAGTTATGGCCATTTAAAGTTCTCCATACGAATTCCTAGTGAAAATTAAGTTTTTCCCATATAATATGTAGTGATCCCGAATTAGGGCCCAAATCGCGATTAGACGCTTAGTTTAGAAGTTATGGCCATTTAAAGTTCTCCATACGAATTCCTAGTGAAAATTAAGTTTTTCCCATAAAATATGTAGTGATCCCGAATTAGGGCCCAAATCGCGATTAGACGCTTAGTTTAGAAGTTATGGCCATTTAAAGTTCTCCATACGAATTCCTAGTGAAAATTAAGTTTTTCCCATATAATATGTAGTGATCCCGAATTAGGGCCCAAATCGCGATTAGACGCTTAGTTTAGAAGTTATGGCCATTTAAAGTTCTCCATACGAATTCCTAGTGAAAATTAAGTTTTTCCCATATAATATGTAGTGATCCCGAATTAGGGCCCAAATCGCGATTAGACGCTTAGTTTAGAAGTTATGGCCATTTAAAGTTCTCCATACGAATTCCTAGTGAAAATTAAGTTTTTCCCATAAAATATGTAGTGATCCCGAATTAGGGCCCAAATCGCGATTAGACGCTTAGTTTAGAAGTTATGGGCATTTAAAGTTCTCCATACGAATTCCTAGTGAAAATTAAGTTTTTCCCATATAATATGTAGTGATCCCGAATTAGGGCCCAAATCGCGATTAGACGCTTAGTTTAGAAGTTATGGCCATTTAAAGTTCTCCATACGAATTCCTAGTGAAAATTAAGTTTTTCCCATATAATATGTAGTGATCCCGAATTAGGGCCCAAATCGCGATTAGACGCTTAGTTTAGAAGTTATGGCCATTTAAAGTTCTCCATACGAATTCCTAGTGAAAATTAAGTTTTTCTCATATAATATGTAGTGATCCCGAATTAGGGCCCAAATCGCGATTAGACGCTTAGTTTAGAAGTTATGGCCATTTAAAGTTCTCCATACGAATTCCTAGTGAAAATTAAGTTTTTCCCATAAAATATGTAGTGATCCCGAATTAGGGCCCAAATCGCGATTAGACGCTTAGTTTAGAAGTTATGGCCATTTAAAGTTCTCCATACGAATTCCTAGTGAAAATTAAGTTTTTCCCATATAATATGTAGTGATCCCGAATTAGGGCCCAAATCGCGATTAGACGCTTAGTTTAGAAGTTATGGCCATTTAAAGTTCTCCATACGAATTCCTAGTGAAAATTAAGTTTTTCCCATATAATATGTAGTGATCCCGAATTAGGGCCCAAATCGCGATTAGACGCTTAGTTTAGAAGTTATGGCCATTTAAAGTTCTCCATACGAATTCCTAGTGAAAATTAAGTTTTTCCCATAAAATATGTAGTGATCCCGAATTAGGGCCCAAATCGCGATTAGACGCTTAGTTTAGAAGTTATGGCCATTTAAAGTTCTCCATACGAATTCCTAGTGAAAATTAAGTTTTTCCCATATAATATGTAGTGATCCCGAATTAGGGCCCAAATCGCGATTAGACGCTTAGTTTAGAAGTTATGGCCATTTAAAGTTCTCCATACGAATTCCTAGTGAAAATTAAGTTTTTCCCATAAAATATGTAGTGATCCCGAATTAGGGCCCAAATCGCGATTAGACGCTTAGTTTAGAAGTTATGGCCATTTAAAGTTCTCCATACGAATTCCTAGTGAAAATTAAGTTTTTCCCATATAATATGTAGTGATCCCGAATTAGGGCCCAAATCGCGATTAGACGCTTAGTTTAGAAGTTATGGCCATTTAAAGTTCTCCATACGAATTCCTAGTGAAAATTAATTTTTTCCTCTAAAATATGTAGTGATCCCGAATTAGGGCCCAAATCGCGATTAGACGCTTAGTTTAGAAGTTATGGCCATTTAAAGTTCTCCATACGAATTCCTAGTGAAAATTAAGTTTTTCCCATAAAATATGTAGTGATCCCGAATTAGGGCCCAAATCGCGATTAGACGCTTAGTTTAGAAGTTATGGCCATTTAAAGTTCTCCATACGAATTCCTAGTGAAAATTAAGTTTTTCCCATATAATATGTAGTGATCCCGAATTAGGGCCCAAATCGCGATTAGACGCTTAGTTTAGAAGTTATGGCCATTTAAAGTTTTCCATACGAATTCCTAGTGAAAATTAAGTTTTTCCCATAAAATATGTAGTGATCCCGAATTAGGGCCCAAATCGCGATTAGACGCTTAGTTTAGAAGTTATGGCCATTTAAAGTTTTCCATACGAATTCCTAGTGAAAATTAAGTTTTTCCCATAAAATATGTAGTGATCCCGAATTAGGGCCCAAATCGCGATTAGACGCTTAGTTTAGAAGTTATGGCCATTTAAAGTTTTCCATACGAATTCCTAGTGAAAATTAAGTTTTTCCCATAAAATATGTAGTGATCCCGAATTAGGGCCCAAATCGCGATTAGACGCTTAGTTTAGAAGTTATGGCCATTTAAAGTTTTCCATACGAATTCCTAGTGAAAATTAAGTTTTTCCCATAAAATATGTAGTGATCCCGAATTAGGGCCCAAATCGCGATTAGACGCTTAGTTTAGAAGTTATGGCCATTTAAAGTTCTCCATACGAATTCCTAGTGAAAATTAAGTTTTTCCCATATAATATGTAGTGATCCCGAATTAGGGCCCAAATCGCGATTAGACGCTTAGTTTAGAAGTTATGGCCATTTAAAGTTTTCCATACGAATTCCTAGTGAAAATTAAGTTTTTCCCATAAAATATGTAGTGATCCCGAATTAGGGCCCAAATCGCGATTAGACGCTTAGTTTAGAAGTTATGGCCATTTAAAGTTCTCCATACGAATTCCTAGTGAAAATTAAGTTTTTCCCATAAAATATGTAGTGATCCCGAATTAGGGCCCAAATCGCGATTAGACGCTTAGTTTAGAAGTTATGGCCATTTAAAGTTCTCCATACGAATTCCTAGTGAAAATTAAGTTTTTCCCATAAAATATGTAGTGATCCCGAATTAGGGCCCAAATCGCGATTAGACGCTTAGTTTAGAAGTTATGGCCATTTAAAGTTCTCCATACGAATTCCTAGTGAAAATTAAGTTTTTCCCATAAAATATGTAGTGATCCCGAATTAGGGCCCAAATCGCGATTAGACGCTTAGTTTAGAAGTTATGGCCATTTAAAGTTCTCCATACGAATTCCTAGTGAAAATTAAGTTTTTCCCATAAAATATGTAGTGATCCCGAATTAGGGCCCAAATCGCGATTAGACGCTTAGTTTAGAAGTTATGGCCATTTAAAGTTCTCCATACGAATTCCTAGTGAAAATTAAGTTTTTCCCATAAAATATGTAGTGATCCCGAATTAGGGCCCAAATCGCGATTAGACGCTTAGTTTAGAAGTTATGGCCATTTAAAGTTCTCCATACGAATTCCTAGTGAAAATTAAGTTTTTCCCATAAAATATGTAGTGATCCCGAATTAGGGCCCAAATCGCGATTAGACGCTTAGTTTAGAAGTTATGGCCATTTAAAGTTCTCCATACGAATTCCTAGTGAAAATTAAGTTTTTCCCATAAAATATGTAGTGATCCCGAATTAGGGCCCAAATCGCGATTAGACGCTTAGTTTAGAAGTTATGGCCATTTAAAGTTCTCCATACGAATTCCTAGTGAAAATTAAGTTTTTCCCATAAAATATGTAGTGATCCCGAATTAGGGCCCAAATCGCGATTAGACGCTTAGTTTAGAAGTTATGGCCATTTAAAGTTTTCCATACGAATTCCTAGTGAAAATTAATTTTTTCCCATAAAATATGTAGTGATCCCGAATTAGGGCCCAAATCGCGATTAGACGCTTAGTTTAGAAGTTATGGCCATTTAAAGTTTTCCATACGAATTCCTAGTGAAAATTAAGTTTTTCCCATAAAATATGTAGTGATCCCGAATTAGGGCCCAAATCGCGATTAGACGCTTAGTTTAGAAGTTATGGCCATTTAAAGTTTTCCATACGAATTCCTAGTGAAAATTAATTTTTTCCCATAAAATATGTAGTGATCCCGAATTAGGGCCCAAATCGCGATTAGACGCTTAGTTTAGAAGTTATGGCCATTTAAAGTTTTCCATACGAATTCCTAGTGAAAATTAAGTTTTTCCATAAAATATGTAGTGATCCCGAATTAGGGCCCAAATCGCGATTAGACGCTTAGTTTAGAAGTTATGGCCATTTACAGTTTTCCATACGAATTCCTAGTGAAAATTAATTTTTTAGAAGTTATGGCCATTTAAAGTTTTCCATACGAATTCCTAGTGAAAATTAAGTTTTTCCCATAAAATATGTAGTGATCCCGAATTAGGGCCCAAATCGCGATTAGACGCTTAGTTTAGAAGTTATGGCCATTTAAAGTTCTCCATACGAATTCCTAGTGAAAATTAAGTTTTTCCCATATAATATGTAGTGATCCCGAATTAGGGCCCAAATCGCGATTAGACGCTTAGTTTAGAAGTTATGGCCATTTAAAGTTTTCCATACGAATTCCTAGTGAAAATTAAGTTTTTCCCATAAAATATGTAGTGATCCCGAATTAGGGCCCAAATCGCGATTAGACGCTTAGTTTAGAAGTTATGGCCATTTAAAGTTCTCCATACGAATTCCTAGTGAAAATTAAGTTTTTTTCGCCATCCATAATTTATAAAATTATGTAGTGATCCCGAATTAGGGCCCAAATCGCGATTAGACGCTTAGTTTAGAAGTTATGGCCATTTAAAGTTCTCCATACGAATTCCTAGTGAAAATTAAGTTTTTCCCATAAAATATGTAGTGATCCCGAATTAGGGCCCAAATCGCGATTAGACGCTTAGTTTAGAAGTTATGGCCATTTAAAGTTCTCCATACGAATTCCTAGTGAAAATTAAGTTTTTCCCATAAAATATGTAGTGATCCCGAATTAGGGCCCAAATCGCGATTAGACGCTTAGTTTAGAAGTTATGGCCATTTAAAGTTCTCCATACGAATTCCTAGTGAAAATTAAGTTTTTCCCATAAAATATGTAGTGATCCCGAATTAGGGCCCAAATCGCGATTAGACGCTTAGTTTAGAAGTTATGGCCATTTAAAGTTCTCCATACGAATTCCTAGTGAAAATTAAGTTTTTCCCATAAAATATGTAGTGATCCCGAATTAGGGCCCAAATCGCGATTAGACGCTTAGTTTAGAAGTTATGGCCATTTAAAGTTCTCCATACGAATTCCTAGTGAAAATTAAGTTTTTCCCATATAATATGTAGTGATCCCGAATTAGGGCCCAAATCGCGATTAGACGCTTAGTTTAGAAGTTATGGCCATTTAAAGTTCTCCATACGAATTCCTAGTGAAAATTAAGTTTTTCCCATAAAATATGTAGTGATCCCGAATTAGGGCCCAAATCGCGATTAGACGCTTAGTTTAGAAGTTATGGCCATTTAAAGTTCTCCATACGAATTCCTAGTGAAAATTAAGTTTTTCCCATAAAATATGTAGTGATCCCGAATTAGGGCCCAAATCGCGATTAGACGCTTAGTTTAGAAGTTATGGCCATTTAAAGTTCTCCATACGAATTCCTAGTGAAAATTAAGTTTTTCCCATAAAATATGTAGTGATCCCGAATTAGGGCCCAAATCGCGATTAGACGCTTAGTTTAGAAGTTATGGCCATTTAAAGTTCTCCATACGAATTCCTAGTGAAAATTAAGTTTTTCCCATAAAATATGTAGTGATCCCGAATTAGGGCCCAAATCGCGATTAGACGCTTAGTTTAGAAGTTATGGCCATTTAAAGTTTTTCAATACGAATTCCTAGTGAAAATTAAGTTTTTCCCATAAAATATGTAGTGATCCCGAATTAGGGCCCAAATCGCGATTAGACGCTTAGTTTAGAAGTTATGGCCATTTAAAGTTCTCCATACGAATTCCTAGTGAAAATTAAGTTTTTCCCATATAATATGTAGTGATCCCGAATTAGGGCCCAAATCGCGATTAGACGCTTAGTTTAGAAGTTATGGCCATTTAAAGTTCTCCATACGAATTCCTAGTGAAAATTAAGTTTTTCCCATAAAATATGTAGTGATCCCGAATTAGGGCCCAAATCGCGATTAGACGCTTAGTTTAGAAGTTATGGCCATTTAAAGTTCTCCATACGAATAGAAGTTATGGCCATTTAAAGTTTTCCATACGAATTCCTAGTGAAAATTAAGTTTTTCCCATAAAATATGTAGTGATCCCGAATTAGGGCCCAAATCGCGATTAGACGCTTAGTTTAGAAGTTATGGCCATTTAAAGTTCTCCATACGAATTCCTAGTGAAAATTAAGTTTTTCCCATAAAATATGTAGTGATCCCGAATTAGGGCCCAAATCGCGATTAGACGCTTAGTTTAGAAGTTATGGCCATTTAAAGTTCTCCATACGAATTCCTAGTGAAAATATAAGTTTTTCCCATATAAATTATGTAGTGATCCCGAATTAGGGCCCAAATCGCGATTAGACGCTTAGTTTAGAAGTTATGGCCATTTAAAGTTCTCCATACGAATTCCTAGTGAAAATTAAGTTTTTCCCATAAAATATGTAGTGATCCCGAATTAGGGCCCAAATCGCGATTAGACGCTTAGTTTAGAAGTTATGGCCATTTAAAGTTCTCCATACGAATTCCTAGTGAAAATTAAGTTTTTCCCATAAAATATGTAGTGATCCCGAATTAGGGCCCAAATCGCGATTAGACGCTTAGTTTAGAAGTTATGGCCATTTAAAGTTCTCCATACGAATTCCTAGTGAAAATTAAGTTTTTCCCATAAAATATGTAGTGATCCCGAATTAGGGCCCAAATCGCGATTAGACGCTTAGTTTAGAAGTTATGGCCATTTAAAGTTCTCCATACGAATTCCTAGTGAAAATTAAGTTTTTCCCATAAAATATGTAGTGATCCCGAATTAGGGCCCAAATCGCGATTAGACGCTTAGTTTAGAAGTTATGGCCATTTAAAGTTCTCCATACGAATTCCTAGTGAAAATTAAGTTTTTCCCATATAATATGTAGTGATCCCGAATTAGGGCCCAAATCGCGATTAGACGCTTAGTTTAGAAGTTATGGCCATTTAAAGTTCTCCATACGAATTCCTAGTGAAAATTAAGTTTTTCGTGGTTAGTTTAGAAGTTATGGCCATTTAAAGTTCTCCATACGAATTCCTAGTGAAAATTAAGTTTTTCCCATAAAATAATATGTAGTGATCCCGAATTAGGGCCCAAATCGCGATTAGACGCTTAGTTTAGAAGTTATGGCCATTTAAAGTTCTCCATACGAATTCCTAGTGAAAATTAAGTTTTTCCCATAAAATATGTAGTGATCCCGAATTAGGGCCCAAATCGCGATTAGACGCTTAGTTTAGAAGTTATGGCCATTTAAAGTTCTCCATACGAATTCCTAGTGAAAATTAAGTTTTTCCCATAAAATATGTAGTGATCCCGAATTAGGGCCCAAATCGCGATTAGACGCTTAGTTTAGAAGTTATGGCCATTTAAAGTTCTCCATACGAATTCCTAGTGAAAATTAAGTTTTCTCCCATATAATATGTAGTGATCCCGAATTAGGGCCCAAATCGCGATTAGACGCTTAGTTTAGAAGTTATGGCCATTTAAAGTTCTCCATACGAATTCCTAGTGAAAATTAAGTTTTTCCCATAAAATATGTAGTGATCCCGAATTAGGGCCCAAATCGCGATTAGACGCTTAGTTTAGAAGTTATGGCCATTTAAAGTTCTCCATACGAATTCCTAGTGAAAATTAAGTTTTCTCCCATATAATATGTAGTGATCCCGAATTAGGGCCCAAATCGCGATTAGACGCTTAGTTTAGAAGTTATGGCCATTTAAAGTTCTCCATACGAATTCCTAGTGAAAATTAAGTTTTTCCCATAAAATATGTAGTGATCCCGAATTAGGGCCCAAATCGCGATTAGACGCTTAGTTTAGAAGTTATGGCCATTTAAAGTTCTCCATACGAATTCCTAGTGAAAATTAAGTTTTTCCCATAAAATATGTAGTGATCCCGAATTAGGGCCCAAATCGCGATTAGACGCTTAGTTTAGAAGTTATGGCCATTTAAAGTTCTCCATACGAATTCCTAGTGAAAATTAAGTTTTTCCCATAAAATATGTAGTGATCCCGAATTAGGGCCCAAATCGCGATTAGACGCTTAGTTTAGAAGTTATGGCCATTTAAAGTTCTCCATACGAATTCCTAGTGAAAATTAAGTTTTTCCCATAAAATATGTAGTGATCCCGAATTAGGGCCCAAATCGCGATTAGACGCTTAGTTTAGAAGTTATGGCCATTTAAAGTTCTCCATACGAATTCCTAGTGAAAATTAAGTTTTTCCCATAAAATATGTAGTGATCCCGAATTAGGGCCCAAATCGCGATTAGACGCTTAGTTTAGAAGTTATGGCCATTTAAAGTTCTCCATACGAATTCCTAGTGAAAATTAAGTTTTTCCCATATAATATGTAGTGATCCCGAATTAGGGCCCAAATCGCGATTAGACGCTTAGTTTAGAAGTTATGGCCATTTAAAGTTCTCCATACGAATTCCTAGTGAAAATTAAGTTTTTCCCATAAAATATGTAGTGATCCCGAATTAGGGCCCAAATCGCGATTAGACGCTTAGTTTAGAAGTTATGGCCATTTAAAGTTCTCCATACGAATTCCTAGGGAAAATTAAGTTTTTCCGAATTCCTAGTGAAAATTAAGTTTTTCCCATAAAATATGTAGTGATCCCGAATTAGGGCCCAAATCGCGATTAGACGCTTAGTTTAGAAGTTATGGCCATTTAAAGTTCTCCATACGAATTCCTAGTGAAAATTAAGTTTTTCCCATAAAATATGTAGTGATCCCGAATTAGGGCCCAAATCGCGATTAGACGCTTAGTTTAGAAGTTATGGCCATTTAAAGTTCTCCATACGAATTCCTAGTGAAAATTAAGTTTTTCCCATAAAATATGTAGTGATCCCGAATTAGGGCCCAAATCGCGATTAGACGCTTAGTTTAGAAGTTATGGCCATTTAAAGTTCTCCATACGAATTCCTAGTGAAAATTAAGTTTTTCCATATAATATGTAGTGATCCCGAATTAGGGCCCAAATCGCGATTAGACGCTTAGTTTAGAAGTTATGGCCATTTAAAGTTCTCCATACGAATTCCTAGTGAAAATTAAGTTTTTCCCATATAATATGTAGTGATCCCGAATTAGGGCCCAAATCGCGATTAGACGCTTAGTTTAGAAGTTATGGCCATTTAAAGTTCTCCATACGAATTCCTAGTGAAAATTAAGTTTTTCCCATAAAATATGTAGTGATCCCGAATTAGGGCCCAAATCGCGATTAGACGCTTAGTTTAGAAGTTATGGCCATTTAAAGTTCTCCATACGAATTCCTAGTGAAAATTAAGTTTTTCCCATAAAATATGTAGTGATCCCGAATTAGGGCCCAAATCGCGATTAGACGCTTAGTTTAGAAGTTATGGCCATTTAAAGTTCTCCATACGAATTCCTAGTGAAAATTAAGTTTTTCCCATAAAATATGTAGTGATCCCGAATTAGGGCCCAAATCGCGATTAGACGCTTAGTTTAGAAGTTATGGCCATTTAAAGTTCTCCATACGAATTCCTAGTGAAAATTAAGTTTTTCCCATAAAATATGTAGTGATCCCGAATTAGGGCCCAAATCGCGATTAGACGCTTAGTTTAGAAGTTATGGCCATTTAAAGTTCTCCATACGAATTCCTAGTGAAAATTAAGTTTTTTCCATATAATATGTAGTGATCCCGAATTAGGGCCCAAATCGCGATTAGACGCTTAGTTTAGAAGTTATGGCCATTTAAAGTTCTCCATACGAATTCCTAGTGAAAATTAAGTTTTTCCCATAAAATATGTAGTGATCCCGAATTAGGGCCCAAATCGCGATTAGACGCTTAGTTTAGAAGTTATGGCCATTTAAAGTTCTCCATACGAATTCCTAGTGAAAATTAAGTTTTTCCCATAAAATATGTAGTGATCCCGAATTAGGGCCCAAATCGCGATTAGACGCTTAGTTTAGAAGTTATGGCCATTTAAAGTTCTCCATACGAATTCCTAGTGAAAATTAAGTTTTTCCCATAAAATATGTAGTGATCCCGAATTAGGGCCCAAATCGCGATTAGACGCTTAGTTTAGAAGTTATGGCCATTTAAAGTTCTCCATACGAATTCCTAGTGAAAATTAAGTTTTTCCCATATAATATGTAGTGATCCCGAATTAGGGCCCAAATCGCGATTAGACGCTTAGTTTAGAAGTTATGGCCATTTAAAGTTCTCCATACGAATTCCTAGTGAAAATTAAGTTTTTCCCATAAAATATGTAGTGATCCCGAATTAGGGCCCAAATCGCGATTAGACGCTTAGTTTAGAAGTTATGGCCATTTAAAGTTCTCCATACGAATTCCTAGTGAAAATTAAGTTTTTCCCATAAAATATGTAGTGATCCCGAATTAGGGCCCAAATCGCGATTAGACGCTTAGTTTAGAAGTTATGGCCATTTAAAGTTCTCCATACGAATTCCTAGTGAAAATTAAGTTTTTCCCATAAAATATGTAGTGATCCCGAATTAGGGCCCAAATCGCGATTAGACGCTTAGTTTAGAAGTTATGGCCATTTAAAGTTCTCCATACGAATTCCTAGTGAAAATTAAGTTTTTCCCATAAAATATGTAGTGATCCCGAATTAGGGCCCAAATCGCGATTAGACGCTTAGTTTAGAAGTTATGGCCATTTAAAGTTCTCCATACGAATTCCTAGTGAAAATTAAGTTTTTCCCATAAAATATGTAGTGATCCCGAATTAGGGCCCAAATCGCGATTAGACGCTTAGTTTAGAAGTTATGGCCATTTAAAGTTCTCCATACGAATTCCTAGTGAAAATTAAGTTTTTCCCATAAAATATGTAGTGATCCCGAATTAGGGCCCAAATCGCGATTAGACGCTTAGTTTAGAAGTTATGGCCATTTAAAGTTCTCCATACGAATTCCTAGTGAAAATTAAGTTTTTCCCATATAATATGTAGTGATCCCGAATTAGGGCCCAAATCGCGATTAGACGCTTAGTTTAGAAGTTATGGCCATTTAAAGTTCTCCATACGAATTCCTAGTGAAAATTAAGTTTTTCCCATAAAATATGTAGTGATCCCGAATTAGGGCCCAAATCGCGATTAGACGCTTAGTTTAGAAGTTATGGCCATTTAAAGTTCTCCATACGAATTCCTAGTGAAAATACATTTTCTCCCATATAATATGTAGTGATCCCGAATTAGGGCCCAAATCGCGATTAGACGCTTAGTTTAGAAGTTATGGCCATTTAAAGTTCTCCATACGAATTCCTAGTGAAAATTAAGTTTTTCCCATAAAATATGTAGTGATCCCGAATTAGGGCCCAAATCGCGATTAGACGCTTAGTTTAGAAGTTATGGCCATTTAAAGTTCTCCATACGAATTCCTAGTGAAAATTAAGTTTTTCCCATAAAATATGTAGTGATCCCGAATTAGGGCCCAAATCGCGATTAGACGCTTAGTTTAGAAGTTATGGCCATTTAAAGTTCTCCATACGAATTCCTAGTGAAAATTAAGTTTTTTCCATATAATATGTAGTGATCCCGAATTAGGGCCCAAATCGCGATTAGACGCTTAGTTTAGAAGTTATGGCCATTTAAAGTTCTCCATACGAATTCCTAGTGAAAATTAAGTTTTTCCCATATAATATGTAGTGATCCCGAATTAGGGCCCAAATCGCGATTAGACGCTTAGTTTAGAAGTTATGGCCATTTAAAGTTCTCCATACGAATTCCTAGTGAAAATTAAGTTTTTCCCATAAAATATGTAGTGATCCCGAATTAGGGCCCAAATCGCGATTAGACGCTTAGTTTAGAAGTTATGGCCATTTAAAGTTCTCCATACGAATTCCTAGTGAAAATTAAGTTTTTCCCATAAAATATGTAGTGATCCCGAATTAGGGCCCAAATCGCGATTAGACGCTTAGTTTAGAAGTTATGGCCATTTAAAGTTCTCCATACGAATTCCTAGTGAAAATTAAGTTTTTCCCATAAAATATGTAGTGATCCCGAATTAGGGCCCAAATCGCGATTAGACGCTTAGTTTAGAAGTTATGGCCATTTAAAGTTCTCCATACGAATTCCTAGTGAAAATTAAGTTTTTCCCATAAAATATGTAGTGATCCCGAATTAGGGCCCAAATCGCGATTAGACGCTTAGTTTAGAAGTTATGGCCATTTAAAGTTCTCCATACGAATTCCTAGTGAAAATTAAGTTTTTCCCATAAAATATGTAGTGATCCCGAATTAGGGCCCAAATCGCGATTAGACGCTTAGTTTAGAAGTTATGGCCATTTAAAGTTCTCCATACGAATTCCTAGTGAAAATTAAGTTTTTCCCATAAAATATGTAGTGATCCCGAATTAGGGCCCAAATCGCGATTAGACGCTTAGTTTAGAAGTTATGGCCATTTAAAGTTCTCCATACGAATTCCTAGTGAAAATTAAGTTTTTCCCATAAAATATGTAGTGATCCCGAATTAGGGCCCAAATCGCGATTAGACGCTTAGTTTAGAAGTTATGGCCATTTAAAGTTCTCCATACGAATTCCTAGTGAAAATTAAGTTTTTCCCATAAAATATGTAGTGATCCCGAATTAGGGCCCAAATCGCGATTAGACGCTTAGTTTAGAAGTTATGGCCATTTAAAGTTCTCCATACGAATTCCTAGTGAAAATTAAGTTTTCTCCCATATAATATGTAGTGATCCCGAATTAGGGCCCAAATCGCGATTAGACGCTTAGTTTAGAAGTTATGGCCATTTAAAGTTCTCCATACGAATTCCTAGTGAAAATTAAGTTTTTCCCATAAAATATGTAGTGATCCCGAATTAGGGCCCAAATCGCGATTAGACGCTTAGTTTAGAAGTTATGGCCATTTAAAGTTCTCCATACGAATTCCTAGTGAAAATTAAGTTTTTCCCATAAAATATGTAGTGATCCCGAATTAGGGCCCAAATCGCGATTAGACGCTTAGTTTAGAAGTTATGGCCATTTAAAGTTCTCCATACGAATTCCTAGTGAAAATTAAGTTTTTCCCATATAATATGTAGTGATCCCGAATTAGGGCCCAAATCGCGATTAGACGCTTAGTTTAGAAGTTATGGCCATTTAAAGTTCTCCATACGAATTCCTAGTGAAAATTAAGTTTTTCCCATAAAATATGTAGTGATCCCGAATTAGGGCCCAAATCGCGATTAGACGCTTAGTTTAGAAGTTATGGCCATTTAAAGTTCTCCATACGAATTCCTAGTGAAAATTAAGTTTTTCCCATAAAATATGTAGTGATCCCGAATTAGGGCCCAAATCGCGATTAGACGCTTAGTTTAGAAGTTATGGCCATTTAAAGTTCTCCATACGAATTCCTAGTGAAAATTAAGTTTTTCCCATAAAATATGTAGTGATCCCGAATTAGGGCCCAAATCGCGATTAGACGCTTAGTTTAGAAGTTATGGCCATTTAAAGTTCTCCATACGAATTCCTAGTGAAAATTAAGTTTTTCCCATAAAATATGTAGTGATCCCGAATTAGGGCCCAAATCGCGATTAGACGCTTAGTTTAGAAGTTATGGCCATTTAAAGTTCTCCATACGAATTCCTAGTGAAAATTAAGTTTTTCCCATAAAATATGTAGTGATCCCGAATTAGGGCCCAAATCGCGATTAGACGCTTAGTTTAGAAGTTATGGCCATTTAAAGTTCTCCATACGAATTCCTAGTGAAAATTAAGTTTTTCCCATAAAATATGTAGTGATCCCGAATTAGGGCCCAAATCGCGATTAGACGCTTAGTTTAGAAGTTATGGCCATTTAAAGTTCTCCATACGAATTCCTAGTGAAAATTAAGTTTTTCCCATAAAATATGTAGTGATCCCGAATTAGGGCCCAAATCGCGATTAGACGCTTAGTTTAGAAGTTATGGCCATTTAAAGTTCTCCATACGAATTCCTAGTGAAAATTAAGTTTTTCCCATAAAATATGTAGTGATCCCGAATTAGGGCCCAAATCGCGATTAGACGCTTAGTTTAGAAGTTATGGCCATTTAAAGTTCTCCATACGAATTCCTAGTGAAAATTAAGTTTTTCCCATAAAATATGTAGTGATCCCGAATTAGGGCCCAAATCGCGATTAGACGCTTAGTTTAGAAGTTATGGCCATTTAAAGTTCTCCATACGAATTCCTAGTGAAAATTAAGTTTTTCCCATAAAATATGTAGTGATCCCGAATTAGGGCCCAAATCGCGATTAGACGCTTAGTTTAGAAGTTATGGCCATTTAAAGTTCTCCATACGAATTCCTAGTGAAAATTAAGTTTTTCCCATAAAATATGTAGTGATCCCGAATTAGGGCCCAAATCGCGATTAGACGCTTAGTTTAGAAGTTATGGCCATTTAAAGTTCTCCATACGAATTCCTAGTGAAAATTAAGTTTTTCCCATAAAATATGTAGTGATCCCGAATTAGGGCCCAAATCGCGATTAGACGCTTAGTTTAGAAGTTATGGCCATTTAAAGTTCTCCATACGAATTCCTAGTGAAAATTAAGTTTTTCCCATAAAATATGTAGTGATCCCGAATTAGGGCCCAAATCGCGATTAGACGCTTAGTTTAGAAGTTATGGCCATTTAAAGTTCTCCATACGAATTCCTAGTGAAAATTAAGTTTTTCCCATAAAATATGTAGTGATCCCGAATTAGGGCCCAAATCGCGATTAGACGCTTAGTTTAGAAGTTATGGCCATTTAAAGTTCTCCATACGAATTCCTAGTGAAAATTAAGTTTTTCCCATATAATATGTAGTGATCCCGAATTAGGGCCCAAATCGCGATTAGACGCTTAGTTTAGAAGTTATGGCCATTTAAAGTTCTCCATACGAATTCCTAGTGAAAATTAAGTTTTTCCCATAAAATATGTAGTGATCCCGAATTAGGGCCCAAATCGCGATTAGACGCTTAGTTTAGAAGTTATGGCCATTTAAAGTTCTCCATACGAATTCCTAGTGAAAATTAAGTTTTTCCCATAAAATATGTAGTGATCCCGAATTAGGGCCCAAATCGCGATTAGACGCTTAGTTTAGAAGTTATGGCCATTTAAAGTTCTCCATACGAATTCCTAGTGAAAATTAAGTTTTTCCCATAAAATATGTAGTGATCCCGAATTAGGGCCCAAATCGCGATTAGACGCTTAGTTTAGAAGTTATGGCCATTTAAAGTTCTCCATACGAATTCCTAGTGAAAATTAAGTTTTTCCCATAAAATATGTAGTGATCCCGAATTAGGGCCCAAATCGCGATTAGACGCTTAGTTTAGAAGTTATGGCCATTTAAAGTTCTCCATACGAATTCCTAGTGAAAATTAAGTTTTTCCCATAAAATATGTAGTGATCCCGAATTAGGGCCCAAATCGCGATTAGACGCTTAGTTTAGAAGTTATGGCCATTTAAAGTTCTCCATACGAATTCCTAGTGAAAATTAAGTTTTTCCCATAAAATATGTAGTGATCCCGAATTAGGGCCCAAATCGCGATTAGACGCTTAGTTTAGAAGTTATGGCCATTTAAAGTTCTCCATACGAATTCCTAGTGAAAATTAAGTTTTTCCCATAAAATATGTAGTGATCCCGAATTAGGGCCCAAATCGCGATTAGACGCTTAGTTTAGAAGTTATGGCCATTTAAAGTTCTCCATACGAATTCCTAGTGAAAATTAAGTTTTTTCCATATAATATGTAGTGATCCCGAATTAGGGCCCAAATCGCGATTAGACGCTTAGTTTAGAAGTTATGGCCATTTAAAGTTCTCCATACGAATTCCTAGTGAAAATTAAGTTTTTCCCATATAATATGTAGTGATCCCGAATTAGGGCCCAAATCGCGATTAGACGCTTAGTTTAGAAGTTATGGCCATTTAAAGTTCTCCATACGAATTCCTAGTGAAAATTAAGTTTTTCCCATAAAATATGTAGTGATCCCGAATTAGGGCCCAAATCGCGATTAGACGCTTAGTTTAGAAGTTATGGCCATTTAAAGTTCTCCATACGAATTCCTAGTGAAAATTAAGTTTTTCCCATAAAATATGTAGTGATCCCGAATTAGGGCCCAAATCGCGATTAGACGCTTAGTTTAGAAGTTATGGCCATTTAAAGTTCTCCATACGAATTCCTAGTGAAAATTAAGTTTTTCCCATATAATATGTAGTGATCCCGAATTAGGGCCCAAATCGCGATTAGACGCTTAGTTTAGAAGTTATGGCCATTTAAAGTTCTCCATACGAATTCCTAGTGAAAATTAAGTTTTTCCCATAAAATATGTAGTGATCCCGAATTAGGGCCCAAATCGCGATTAGACGCTTAGTTTAGAAGTTATGGCCATTTAAAGTTTCTCCATACGAATTCCTAGTGAAAATTAAGTTTTTCCCATAAAATATGTAGTGATCCCGAATTAGGGCCCAAATCGCGATTAGACGCTTAGTTTAGAAGTTATGGCCATTTAAAGTTCTCCATACGAATTCCTAGTGAAAATTAAGTTTTTCCCATAAAATATGTAGTGATCCCGAATTAGGGCCCAAATCGCGATTAGACGCTTAGTTTAGAAGTTATGGCCATTTAAAGTTCTCCATACGAATTCCTAGTGAAAATTAAGTTTTTCCCATAAAATATGTAGTGATCCCGAATTAGGGCCCAAATCGCGATTAGACGCTTAGTTTAGAAGTTATGGCCATTTAAAGTTCTCCATACGAATTCCTAGTGAAAATTAAGTTTTCTCCCATAAAATATGTAGTGATCCCGAATTAGGGCCCAAATCGCGATTAGACGCTTAGTTTAGAAGTTATGGCCATTTAAAGTTTCTCCATACGAATTCCTAGTGAAAATTAAGTTTTTCCCATAAAATATGTAGTGATCCCGAATTAGGGCCCAAATCGCGATTAGACGCTTAGTTTAGAAGTTATGGCCATTTAAAGTTCTCCATACGAATTCCTAGTGAAAATTAAGTTTTTCCCATAAAATATGTAGTGATCCCGAATTAGGGCCCAAATCGCGATTAGACGCTTAGTTTAGAAGTTATGGCCATTTAAAGTTCTCCATACGAATTCCTAGTGAAAATTAAGTTTTCTCCCATATAATATGTAGTGATCCCGAATTAGGGCCCAAATCGCGATTAGACGCTTAGTTTAGAAGTTATGGCCATTTAAAGTTCTCCATACGAATTCCTAGTGAAAATTAAGTTTTTCCCATAAAATATGTAGTGATCCCGAATTAGGGCCCAAATCGCGATTAGACGCTTAGTTTAGAAGTTATGGCCATTTAAAGTTCTCCATACGAATTCCTAGTGAAAATTAAGTTTTTCCCATATAATATGTAGTGATCCCGAATTAGGGCCCAAATCGCGATTAGACGCTTAGTTTAGAAGTTATGGCCATTTAAAGTTCTCCATACGAATTCCTAGTGAAAATTAAGTTTTTCCCATATAATATGTAGTGATCCCGAATTAGGGCCCAAATCGCGATTAGACGCTTAGTTTAGAAGTTATGGCCATTTAAAGTTCTCCATACGAATTCCTAGTGAAAATTAAGTTTTTCCCATAAAATATGTAGTGATCCCGAATTAGGGCCCAAATCGCGATTAGACGCTTAGTTTAGAAGTTATGGCCATTTAAAGTTCTCCATACGAATTCCTAGTGAAAATTAAGTTTTTCCCATAAAATATGTAGTGATCCCGAATTAGGGCCCAAATCGCGATTAGACGCTTAGTTTAGAAGTTATGGCCATTTAAAGTTCTCCATACGAATTCCTAGTGAAAATTAAGTTTTTCCCATAAAATATGTAGTGATCCCGAATTAGGGCCCAAATCGCGATTAGACGCTTAGTTTAGAAGTTATGGCCATTTAAAGTTCTCCATACGAATTCCTAGTGAAAATTAAGTTTTTCCCATAAAATATGTAGTGATCCCGAATTAGGGCCCAAATCGCGATTAGACGCTTAGTTTAGAAGTTATGGCCATTTAAAGTTCTCCATACGAATTCCTAGTGAAAATTAAGTTTTTCCCATAAAATATGTAGTGATCCCGAATTAGGGCCCAAATCGCGATTAGACGCTTAGTTTAGAAGTTATGGCCATTTAAAGTTCTCCATACGAATTCCTAGTGAAAATTAAGTTTTTCCCATAAAATATGTAGTGATCCCGAATTAGGGCCCAAATCGCGATTAGACGCTTAGTTTAGAAGTTATGGCCATTTAAAGTTCTCCATACGAATTCCTAGTGAAAATTAAGTTTTTCCCATAAAATATGTAGTGATCCCGAATTAGGGCCCAAATCGCGATTAGACGCTTAGTTTAGAAGTTATGGCCATTTAAAGTTCTCCATACGAATTCCTAGTGAAAATTAAGTTTTTCCCATAAAATATGTAGTGATCCCGAATTAGGGCCCAAATCGCGATTAGACGCTTAGTTTAGAAGTTATGGCCATTTAAAGTTCTCCATACGAATTCCTAGTGAAAATTAAGTTTTTCCCATAAAATATGTAGTGATCCCGAATTAGGGCCCAAATCGCGATTAGACGCTTAGTTTAGAAGTTATGGCCATTTAAAGTTCTCCATACGAATTCCTAGTGAAAATTAAGTTTTTCCCATAAAATATGTAGTGATCCCGAATTAGGGCCCAAATCGCGATTAGACGCTTAGTTTAGAAGTTATGGCCATTTAAAGTTTTCCATACGAATTCCTAGTGAAAATTAAGTTTTTCCCATTTAAAGTTCTCCATACGAATTCCTAGTGAAAATTAAGTTTTTCCCATATAATATGTAGTGATCCCGAATTAGGGCCCAAATCGCGATTAGACGCTTAGTTTAGAAGTTATGGCCATTTAAAGTTCTCCATACGAATTCCTAGTGAAAATTAAGTTTTTCCCATAAAATATGTAGTGATCCCGAATTAGGGCCCAAATCGCGATTAGACGCTTAGTTTAGAAGTTATGGCCATTTAAAGTTCTCCATACGAATTCCTAGTGAAAATTAAGTTTTTCCCATAAAATATGTAGTGATCCCGAATTAGGGCCCAAATCGCGATTAGACGCTTAGTTTAGAAGTTATGGCCATTTAAAGTTCTCCATACGAATTCCTAGTGAAAATTAAGTTTTTCCCATAAAATATGTAGTGATCCCGAATTAGGGCCCAAATCGCGATTAGACGCTTAGTTTAGAAGTTATGGCCATTTAAAGTTCTCCATACGAATTCCTAGTGAAAATTAAGTTTTTCCCATAAAATATGTAGTGATCCCGAATTAGGGCCCAAATCGCGATTAGACGCTTAGTTTAGAAGTTATGGCCATTTAAAGTTCTCCATACGAATTCCTAGTGAAAATTAAGTTTTTCCCATAAAATATGTAGTGATCCCGAATTAGGGCCCAAATCGCGATTAGACGCTTAGTTTAGAAGTTATGGCCATTTAAAGTTCTCCATACGAATTCCTAGTGAAAATTAAGTTTTTCCCATAAAATATGTAGTGATCCCGAATTAGGGCCCAAATCGCGATTAGACGCTTAGTTTAGAAGTTATGGCCATTTAAAGTTCTCCATACGAATTCCTAGTGAAAATTAAGTTTTTCCCATATAATATGTAGTGATCCCGAATTAGGGCCCAAATCGCGATTAGACGCTTAGTTTAGAAGTTATGGCCATTTAAAGTTCTCCATACGAATTCCTAGTGAAAATTAAGTTTTTCCCATAAAATATGTAGTGATCCCGAATTAGGGCCCAAATCGCGATTAGACGCTTAGTTTAGAAGTTATGGCCATTTAAAGTTCTCCATACGAATTCCTAGTGAAAATTAAGTTTTTCCCATAAAATATGTAGTGATCCCGAATTAGGGCCCAAATCGCGATTAGACGCTTAGTTTAGAAGTTATGGCCATTTAAAGTTCTCCATACGAATTCCTAGTGAAAATTAAGTTTTTCCCATAAAATATGTAGTGATCCCGAATTAGGGCCCAAATCGCGATTAGACGCTTAGTTTAGAAGTTATGGCCATTTAAAGTTCTCCATACGAATTCCTAGTGAAAATTAAGTTTTTCCCATAAAATATGTAGTGATCCCGAATTAGGGCCCAAATCGCGATTAGACGCTTAGTTTAGAAGTTATGGCCATTTAAAGTTCTCCATACGAATTCCTAGTGAAAATTAAGTTTTTCCCATAAAATATGTAGTGATCCCGAATTAGGGCCCAAATCGCGATTAGACGCTTAGTTTAGAAGTTATGGCCATTTAAAGTTCTCCATACGAATTCCTAGTGAAAATTAAGTTTTTCCCATAAAATATGTAGTGATCCCGAATTAGGGCCCAAATCGCGATTAGACGCTTAGTTTAGAAGTTATGGCCATTTAAAGTTCTCCATACGAATTCCTAGTGAAAATTAAGTTTTTCCCATAAAATATGTAGTGATCCCGAATTAGGGCCCAAATCGCGATTAGACGCTTAGTTTAGAAGTTATGGCCATTTAAAGTTTTCCATACGAATTCCTAGTGAAAATTAAGTTTTTTCCATTTAAAGTTCTCCATACGAATTCCTAGTGAAAATTAAGTTTTTCCCATAAAATATGTAGTGATCCCGAATTAGGGCCCAAATCGCGATTAGACGCTTAGTTTAGAAGTTATGGCCATTTAAAGTTCTCCATACGAATTCCTAGTGAAAATTAAGTTTTTCCCATAAAATATGTAGTGATCCCGAATTAGGGCCCAAATCGCGATTAGACGCTTAGTTTAGAAGTTATGGCCATTTAAAGTTCTCCATACGAATTCCTAGTGAAAATTAAGTTTTTCCCATAAAATATGTAGTGATCCCGAATTAGGGCCCAAATCGCGATTAGACGCTTAGTTTAGAAGTTATGGCCATTTAAAGTTCTCCATACGAATTCCTAGTGAAAATTAAGTTTTTCCCATAAAATATGTAGTGATCCCGAATTAGGGCCCAAATCGCGATTAGACGCTTAGTTTAGAAGTTATGGCCATTTAAAGTTCTCCATACGAATTCCTAGTGAAAATTAAGTTTGTTCCTTTTCCCATATAAATATGTAGTGATCCCGAATTAGGGCCCAAATCGCGATTAGACGCTTAGTTTAGAAGTTATGGCCATTTAAAGTTCTCCATACGAATTCCTAGTGAAAATTAAGTTTTTCCCATAAAATATGTAGTGATCCCGAATTAGGGCCCAAATCGCGATTAGACGCTTAGTTTAGAAGTTATGGCCATTTAAAGTTCTCCATACGAATTCCTAGTGAAAATTAAGTTTTTCCCATAAAATATGTAGTGATCCCGAATTAGGGCCCAAATCGCGATTAGACGCTTAGTTTAGAAGTTATGGCCATTTAAAGTTCTCCATACGAATTCCTAGTGAAAATTAAGTTTTTCCCATAAAATATGTAGTGATCCCGAATTAGGGCCCAAATCGCGATTAGACGCTTAGTTTAGAAGTTATGGCCATTTAAAGTTCTCCATACGAATTCCTAGTGAAAATTAAGTTTTTCCCATAAAATATGTAGTGATCCCGAATTAGGGCCCAAATCGCGATTAGACGCTTAGTTTAGAAGTTATGGCCATTTAAAGTTCTCCATACGAATTCCTAGTGAAAATTAAGTTTTTCCCATAAAATATGTAGTGATCCCGAATTAGGGCCCAAATCGCGATTAGACGCTTAGTTTAGAAGTTATGGCCATTTAAAGTTCTCCATACGAATTCCTAGTGAAAATTAAGTTTTTCCCATAAAATATGTAGTGATCCCGAATTAGGGCCCAAATCGCGATTAGACGCTTAGTTTAGAAGTTATGGCCATTTAAAGTTCTCCATACGAATTCCTAGTGAAAATTAAGTTTTTCCCATAAAATATGTAGTGATCCCGAATTAGGGCCCAAATCGCGATTAGACGCTTAGTTTAGAAGTTATGGCCATTTAAAGTTCTCCATACGAATTCCTAGTGAAAATTAAGTTTTTCCCATAAAATATGTAGTGATCCCGAATTAGGGCCCAAATCGCGATTAGACGCTTAGTTTAGAAGTTATGGCCATTTAAAGTTCTCCATACGAATTCCTAGTGAAAATTAAGTTTTTCCCATAAAATATGTAGTGATCCCGAATTAGGGCCCAAATCGCGATTAGACGCTTAGTTTAGAAGTTATGGCCATTTAAAGTTCTCCATACGAATTCCTAGTGAAAATTAAGTTTTTCCCATAAAATATGTAGTGATCCCGAATTAGGGCCCAAATCGCGATTAGACGCTTAGTTTAGAAGTTATGGCCATTTAAAGTTTTCCATACGAATTCCTAGTGAAAATTAAGTTTTTCCCATAAAATATGTAGTGATCCCGAATTAGGGCCCAAATCGCGATTAGACGCTTAGTTTAGAAGTTATGGCCATTTAAAGTTTTCCATACGAATTCCTAGTGAAAATTAAGTTTTTCCCATAAAATATGTAGTGATCCCGAATTAGGGCCCAAATCGCGATTAGACGCTTAGTTTAGAAGTTATGGCCATTTAAAGTTTTCCATACGAATTCCTAGTGAAAATTAAGTTTTTCCCATAAAATATGTAGTGATCCCGAATTAGGGCCCAAATCGCGATTAGACGCTTAGTTTAGAAGTTATGGCCATTTAAAGTTTTCCATACGAATTCCTAGTGAAAATTAAGTTTTTCCCATAAAATATGTAGTGATCCCGAATTAGGGCCCAAATCGCGATTAGACGCTTAGTTTAGAAGTTATGGCCATTTAAAGTTCTCCATACGAATTCCTAGTGAAAATTAAGTTTTTCCCATAAAATATGTAGTGATCCCGAATTAGGGCCCAAATCGCGATTAGACGCTTAGTTTAGAAGTTATGGCCATTTAAAGTTCTCCATACGAATTCCTAGTGAAAATTAAGTTTTTCCCATAAAATATGTAGTGATCCCGAATTAGGGCCCAAATCGCGATTAGACGCTTAGTTTAGAAGTTATGGCCATTTAAAGTTCTCCATACGAATTCCTAGTGAAAATTAAGTTTTCCCATATAATATGTAGTGATCCCGAATTAGGGCCCAAATCGCGATTAGACGCTTAGTTTAGAAGTTATGGCCATTTAAAGTTCTCCATACGAATTCCTAGTGAAAATTAAGTTTTTCCCATAAAATATGTAGTGATCCCGAATTAGGGCCCAAATCGCGATTAGACGCTTAGTTTAGAAGTTATGGCCATTTAAAGTTTTCCATACGAATTCCTAGTGAAAATTAAGTTTTTCCCATAAAATATGTAGTGATCCCGAATTAGGGCCCAAATCGCGATTAGACGCTTAGTTTAGAAGTTATGGCCATTTAAAGTTCTCCATACGAATTCCTAGTGAAAATTAAGTTTTTCCCATAAAATATGTAGTGATCCCGAATTAGGGCCCAAATCGCGATTAGACGCTTAGTTTAGAAGTTATGGCCATTTAAAGTTCTCCATACGAATTCCTAGTGAAAATTAAGTTTTTCCCATAAAATATGTAGTGATCCCGAATTAGGGCCCAAATCGCGATTAGACGCTTAGTTTAGAAGTTATGGCCATTTAAAGTTCTCCATACGAATTCCTAGTGAAAATTAAGTTTTTCCCATAAAATATGTAGTGATCCCGAATTAGGGCCCAAATCGCGATTAGACGCTTAGTTTAGAAGTTATGGCCATTTAAAGTTCTCCATACGAATTCCTAGTGAAAATTAAGTTTTTCCCATAAAATATGTAGTGATCCCGAATTAGGGCCCAAATCGCGATTAGACGCTTAGTTTAGAAGTTATGGCCATTTAAAGTTCTCCATACGAATTCCTAGTGAAAATTAAGTTTTTCCCATAAAATATGTAGTGATCCCGAATTAGGGCCCAAATCGCGATTAGACGCTTAGTTTAGAAGTTATGGCCATTTAAAGTTTTCCATACGAATTCCTAGTGAAAATTAAGTTTTTCCCATAAAATATGTAGTGATCCCGAATTAGGGCCCAAATCGCGATTAGACGCTTAGTTTAGAAGTTATGGCCATTTAAAGTTCTCCATACGAATTCCTAGTGAAAATTAAGTTTTTCCCATAAAATATGTAGTGATCCCGAATTAGGGCCCAAATCGCGATTAGACGCTTAGTTTAGAAGTTATGGCCATTTAAAGTTCTCCATACGAATTCCTAGTGAAAATTAAGTTTTTCCCATAAAATATGTAGTGATCCCGAATTAGGGCCCAAATCGCGATTAGACGCTTAGTTTAGAAGTTATGGCCATTTAAAGTTCTCCATACGAATTCCTAGTGAAAATTAAGTTTTTCCCATATAATATGTAGTGATCCCGAATTAGGGCCCAAATCGCGATTAGACGCTTAGTTTAGAAGTTATGGCCATTTAAAGTTCTCCATACGAATTCCTAGTGAAAATTAAGTTTTTCCCATAAAATATGTAGTGATCCCGAATTAGGGCCCAAATCGCGATTAGACGCTTAGTTTAGAAGTTATGGCCATTTAAAGTTCTCCATACGAATTCCTAGTGAAAATTAAGTTTTTCCCATAAAATATGTAGTGATCCCGAATTAGGGCCCAAATCGCGATTAGACGCTTAGTTTAGAAGTTATGGCCATTTAAAGTTTTCCATACGAATTCCTAGTGAAAATTAAGTTTTTCCCATAAAATATGTAGTGATCCCGAATTAGGGCCCAAATCGCGATTAGACGCTTAGTTTAGAAGTTATGGCCATTTAAAGTTCTCCATACGAATTCCTAGTGAAAATTAAGTTTTTCCCATAAAATATGTAGTGATCCCGAATTAGGGCCCAAATCGCGATTAGACGCTTAGTTTAGAAGTTATGGCCATTTAAAGTTCTCCATACGAATTCCTAGTGAAAATTAAGTTTTTCCCATAAAATATGTAGTGATCCCGAATTAGGGCCCAAATCGCGATTAGACGCTTAGTTTAGAAGTTATGGCCATTTAAAGTTCTCCATACGAATTCCTAGTGAAAATTAAGTTTTTCCCATAAAATATGTAGTGATCCCGAATTAGGGCCCAAATCGCGATTAGACGCTTAGTTTAGAAGTTATGGCCATTTAAAGTTCTCCATACGAATTCCTAGTGAAAATTAAGTTTTTCCCATAAAATATGTAGTGATCCCGAATTAGGGCCCAAATCGCGATTAGACGCTTAGTTTAGAAGTTATGGCCATTTAAAGTTTTCCATACGAATTCCTAGTGAAAATTAAGTTTTTCCCATAAAATATGTAGTGATCCCGAATTAGGGCCCAAATCGCGATTAGACGCTTAGTTTAGAAGTTATGGCCATTTAAAGTTCTCCATACGAATTCCTAGTGAAAATTAAGTTTTTCCCATAAAATATGTAGTGATCCCGAATTAGGGCCCAAATCGCGATTAGACGCTTAGTTTAGAAGTTATGGCCATTTAAAGTTCTCCATACGAATTCCTAGTGAAAATTAAGTTTTTCCCATAAAATATGTAGTGATCCCGAATTAGGGCCCAAATCGCGATTAGACGCTTAGTTTAGAAGTTATGGCCATTTAAAGTTTTCCATACGAATTCCTAGTGAAAATTAAGTTTTTCCCATAAAATATGTAGTGATCCCGAATTAGGGCCCAAATCGCGATTAGACGCTTAGTTTAGAAGTTATGGCCATTTAAAGTTCTCCATACGAATTCCTAGTGAAAATTAAGTTTTTCCCATATAATATGTAGTGATCCCGAATTAGGGCCCAAATCGCGATTAGACGCTTAGTTTAGAAGTTATGGCCATTTAAAGTTTTCCATACGAATTCCTAGTGAAAATTAAGTTTTTCCCATAAAATATGTAGTGATCCCGAATTAGGGCCCAAATCGCGATTAGACGCTTAGTTTAGAAGTTATGGCCATTTAAAGTTTTCCATACGAATTCCTAGTGAAAATTAAGTTTTTCCCATAAAATATGTAGTGATCCCGAATTAGGGCCCAAATCGCGATTAGACGCTTAGTTTAGAAGTTATGGCCATTTAAAGTTTTCCATACGAATTCCTAGTGAAAATTAAGTTTTTCCCATAAAATATGTAGTGATCCCGAATTAGGGCCCAAATCGCGATTAGACGCTTAGTTTAGAAGTTATGGCCATTTAAAGTTCTCCATACGAATTCCTAGTGAAAATTAAGTTTTTCCCATAAAATATGTAGTGATCCCGAATTAGGGCCCAAATCGCGATTAGACGCTTAGTTTAGAAGTTATGGCCATTTAAAGTTCTCCATACGAATTCCTAGTGAAAATTAAGTTTTTCCCATAAAATATGTAGTGATCCCGAATTAGGGCCCAAATCGCGATTAGACGCTTAGTTTAGAAGTTATGGCCATTTAAAGTTCTCCATACGAATTCCTAGTGAAAATTAAGTTTTTCCCATAAAATATGTAGTGATCCCGAATTAGGGCCCAAATCGCGATTAGACGCTTAGTTTAGAAGTTATGGCCATTTAAAGTTCTCCATACGAATTCCTAGTGAAAATTAAGTTTTTCCCATAAAATATGTAGTGATCC
Organism: Drosophila sordidula; assembly: GCA_035047465.1. Lineage (NCBI taxonomy): Eukaryota > Metazoa > Arthropoda > Insecta > Diptera > Drosophilidae > Drosophila > Drosophila sordidula. Next base: position 5,860,756 of record JAWNPQ010000202.1, on the reverse strand, counting down.
CGAATTAGGGCCCAAATCGCGATTAGACGCTTAGTTTAGAAGTTATGGCCATTTAAAGTTCTCCATACGAATTCCTAGTGAAAATTAAGTTTTTCCCATAAAATATGTAGTGATCCCGAATTAGGGCCCAAATCGCGATTAGACGCTTAGTTTAGAAGTTATGGCCATTTAAAGTTCTCCATACGAATTCCTAGTGAAAATTAAGTTTTTCCCATAAAATATGTAGTGATCCCGAATTAGGGCCCAAATCGCGATTAGACGCTTAGTTTAGAAGTTATGGCCATTTAAAGTTTTCCATACGAATTCCTAGTGAAAATTAAGTTTTTCCCATAAAATATGTAGTGATCCCGAATTAGGGCCCAAATCGCGATTAGACGCTTAGTTTAGAAGTTATGGCCATTTAAAGTTTTCCATACGAATTCCTAGTGAAAATTAAGTTTTTCCCATAAAATATGTAGTGATCCCGAATTAGGGCCCAAATCGCGATTAGACGCTTAGTTTAGAAGTTATGGCCATTTAAAGTTCTCCATACGAATTCCTAGTGAAAATTAAGTTTTTCCCATAAAATATGTAGTGATCCCGAATTAGGGCCCAAATCGCGATTAGACGCTTAGTTTAGAAGTTATGGCCATTTAAAGTTCTCCATACGAATTCCTAGTGAAAATTAAGTTTTTCCCATAAAATATGTAGTGATCCCGAATTAGGGCCCAAATCGCGATTAGACGCTTAGTTTAGAAGTTATGGCCATTTAAAGTTCTCCATACGAATTCCTAGTGAAAATTAAGTTTTTCCCATAAAATATGTAGTGATCCCGAATTAGGGCCCAAATCGCGATTAGACGCTTAGTTTAGAAGTTATGGCCATTTAAAGTTCTCCATACGAATTCCTAGTGAAAATTAAGTTTTTCCCATAAAATATGTAGTGATCCCGAATTAGGGCCCAAATCGCGATTAGACGCTTAGTTTAGAAGTTATGGCCATTTAAAGTTTTCCATACGAATTCCTAGTGAAAATTAAGTTTTTCCCATAAAATATGTAGTGATCCCGAATTAGGGCCCAAATCGCGATTAGACGCTTAGTTTAGAAGTTATGGCCATTTAAAGTTCTCCATACGAATTCCTAGTGAAAATTAAGTTTTTTCCATATAATATGTAGTGATCCCGAATTAGGGCCCAAATCGCGATTAGACGCTTAGTTTAGAAGTTATGGCCATTTAAAGTTCTCCATACGAATTCCTAGTGAAAATTAAGTTTTTCCCATAAAATATGTAGTGATCCCGAATTAGGGCCCAAATCGCGATTAGACGCTTAGTTTAGAAGTTATGGCCATTTAAAGTTCTCCATACGAATTCCTAGTGAAAATTAAGTTTTTCCCATAAAATATGTAGTGATCCCGAATTAGGGCCCAAATCGCGATTAGACGCTTAGTTTAGAAGTTATGGCCATTTAAAGTTTTCCATACGAATTCCTAGTGAAAATTAAGTTTTTCCCATAAAATATGTAGTGATCCCGAATTAGGGCCCAAATCGCGATTAGACGCTTAGTTTAGAAGTTATGGCCATTTAAAGTTCTCCATACGAATTCCTAGTGAAAATTAAGTTTTTCCCATAAAATATGTAGTGATCCCGAATTAGGGCCCAAATCGCGATTAGACGCTTAGTTTAGAAGTTATGGCCATTTAAAGTTTCTCCATACGAATTCCTAGTGAAAATTAAGTTTTTCCCATAAAATATGTAGTGATCCCGAATTAGGGCCCAAATCGCGATTAGACGCTTAGTTTAGAAGTTATGGCCATTTAAAGTTCTCCATACGAATTCCTAGTGAAAATTAAGTTTTTCCCATAAAATATGTAGTGATCCCGAATTAGGGCCCAAATCGCGATTAGACGCTTAGTTTAGAAGTTATGGCCATTTAAAGTTCTCCATACGAATTCCTAGTGAAAATTAAGTTTTTCCCATAAAATATGTAGTGATCCCGAATTAGGGCCCAAATCGCGATTAGACGCTTAGTTTAGAAGTTATGGCCATTTAAAGTTTTCCATACGAATTCCTAGTGAAAATTAAGTTTTTCCCATAAAATATGTAGTGATCCCGAATTAGGGCCCAAATCGCGATTAGACGCTTAGTTTAGAAGTTATGGCCATTTAAAGTTCTCCATACGAATTCCTAGTGAAAATTAAGTTTTTCCCATAAAATATGTAGTGATCCCGAATTAGGGCCCAAATCGCGATTAGACGCTTAGTTTAGAAGTTATGGCCATTTAAAGTTCTCCATACGAATTCCTAGTGAAAATTAAGTTTTTCCCATAAAATATGTAGTGATCCCGAATTAGGGCCCAAATCGCGATTAGACGCTTAGTTTAGAAGTTATGGCCATTTAAAGTTTTCCATACGAATTCCTAGTGAAAATTAAGTTTTTCCCATAAAATATGTAGTGATCCCGAATTAGGGCCCAAATCGCGATTAGACGCTTAGTTTAGAAGTTATGGCCATTTAAAGTTTTCCATACGAATTCCTAGTGAAAATTAAGTTTTTCCCATAAAATATGTAGTGATCCCGAATTAGGGCCCAAATCGCGATTAGACGCTTAGTTTAGAAGTTATGGCCATTTAAAGTTCTCCATACGAATTCCTAGTGAAAATTAAGTTTTTCCCATAAAATATGTAGTGATCCCGAATTAGGGCCCAAATCGCGATTAGACGCTTAGTTTAGAAGTTATGGCCATTTAAAGTTTTCCATACGAATTCCTAGTGAAAATTAAGTTTTTCCCATAAAATATGTAGTGATCCCGAATTAGGGCCCAAATCGCGATTAGACGCTTAGTTTAGAAGTTATGGCCATTTAAAGTTTTCCATACGAATTCCTAGTGAAAATTAAGTTTTTCCCATAAAATATGTAGTGATCCCGAATTAGGGCCCAAATCGCGATTAGACGCTTAGTTTAGAAGTTATGGCCATTTAAAGTTCTCCATACGAATTCCTAGTGAAAATTAAGTTTTTCCCATAAAATATGTAGTGATCCCGAATTAGGGCCCAAATCGCGATTAGACGCTTAGTTTAGAAGTTATGGCCATTTAAAGTTCTCCATACGAATTCCTAGTGAAAATTAAGTTTTTCCCATAAAATATGTAGTGATCCCGAATTAGGGCCCAAATCGCGATTAGACGCTTAGTTTAGAAGTTATGGCCATTTAAAGTTTTCCATACGAATTCCTAGTGAAAATTAAGTTTTTCCCATAAAATATGTAGTGATCCCGAATTAGGGCCCAAATCGCGATTAGACGCTTAGTTTAGAAGTTATGGCCATTTAAAGTTCTCCATACGAATTCCTAGTGAAAATTAAGTTTTTCCCATATAATATGTAGTGATCCCGAATTAGGGCCCAAATCGCGATTAGACGCTTAGTTTAGAAGTTATGGCCATTTAAAGTTCTCCATACGAATTCCTAGTGAAAATTAAGTTTTTCCCATAAAATATGTAGTGATCCCGAATTAGGGCCCAAATCGCGATTAGACGCTTAGTTTAGAAGTTATGGCCATTTAAAGTTTTCCATACGAATTCCTAGTGAAAATTAAGTTTTTCCCATAAAATATGTAGTGATCCCGAATTAGGGCCCAAATCGCGATTAGACGCTTAGTTTAGAAGTTATGGCCATTTAAAGTTTTCCATACGAATTCCTAGTGAAAATTAAGTTTTTCCCATAAAATATGTAGTGATCCCGAATTAGGGCCCAAATCGCGATTAGACGCTTAGTTTAGAAGTTATGGCCATTTAAAGTTCTCCATACGAATTCCTAGTGAAAATTAAGTTTTTCCCATAAAATATGTAGTGATCCCGAATTAGGGCCCAAATCGCGATTAGACGCTTAGTTTAGAAGTTATGGCCATTTAAAGTTCTCCATACGAATTCCTAGTGAAAATTAAGTTTTTCCCATAAAATATGTAGTGATCCCGAATTAGGGCCCAAATCGCGATTAGACGCTTAGTTTAGAAGTTATGGCCATTTAAAGTTCTCCATACGAATTCCTAGTGAAAATTAAGTTTTTCCCATATAATATGTAGTGATCCCGAATTAGGGCCCAAATCGCGATTAGACGCTTAGTTTAGAAGTTATGGCCATTTAAAGTTCTCCATACGAATTCCTAGTGAAAATTAAGTTTTTCCCATAAAATATGTAGTGATCCCGAATTAGGGCCCAAATCGCGATTAGACGCTTAGTTTAGAAGTTATGGCCATTTAAAGTTTTCCATACGAATTCCTAGTGAAAATTAAGTTTTTCCCATAAAATATGTAGTGATCCCGAATTAGGGCCCAAATCGCGATTAGACGCTTAGTTTAGAAGTTATGGCCATTTAAAGTTTTCCATACGAATTCCTAGTGAAAATTAAGTTTTTCCCATAAAATATGTAGTGATCCCGAATTAGGGCCCAAATCGCGATTAGACGCTTAGTTTAGAAGTTATGGCCATTTAAAGTTTTCCATACGAATTCCTAGTGAAAATTAAGTTTTTCCCATAAAATATGTAGTGATCCCGAATTAGGGCCCAAATCGCGATTAGACGCTTAGTTTAGAAGTTATGGCCATTTAAAGTTTTCCATACGAATTCCTAGTGAAAATTAAGTTTTTCCCATAAAATATGTAGTGATCCCGAATTAGGGCCCAAATCGCGATTAGACGCTTAGTTTAGAAGTTATGGCCATTTAAAGTTCTCCATACGAATTCCTAGTGAAAATTAAGTTTTTCCCATAAAATATGTAGTGATCCCGAATTAGGGCCCAAATCGCGATTAGACGCTTAGTTTAGAAGTTATGGCCATTTAAAGTTTTCCATACGAATTCCTAGTGAAAATTAAGTTTTTCCCATAAAATATGTAGTGATCCCGAATTAGGGCCCAAATCGCGATTAGACGCTTAGTTTAGAAGTTATGGCCATTTAAAGTTCTCCATACGAATTCCTAGTGAAAATTAATTTTTTCCCATAAAATATGTAGTGATCCCGAATTAGGGCCCAAATCGCGATTAGACGCTTAGTTTAGAAGTTATGGCCATTTAAAGTTCTCCATACGAATTCCTAGTGAAAATTAAGTTTTTCCCATAAAATATGTAGTGATCCCGAATTAGGGCCCAAATCGCGATTAGACGCTTAGTTTAGAAGTTATGGCCATTTAAAGTTTTCCATACGAATTCCTAGTGAAAATTAAGTTTTTCCCATAAAATATGTAGTGATCCCGAATTAGGGCCCAAATCGCGATTAGACGCTTAGTTTAGAAGTTATGGCCATTTAAAGTTTTCCATACGAATTCCTAGTGAAAATTAATTTTTTCCCATAAAATATGTAGTGATCCCGAATTAGGGCCCAAATCGCGATTAGACGCTTAGTTTAGAAGTTATGGCCATTTAAAGTTTTCCATACGAATTCCTAGTGAAAATTAAGTTTTTCCCATAAAATATGTAGTGATCCCGAATTAGGGCCCAAATCGCGATTAGACGCTTAGTTTAGAAGTTATGGCCATTTAAAGTTTTCCATACGAATTCCTAGTGAAAATTAAGTTTTTCCCATAAAATATGTAGTGATCCCGAATTAGGGCCCAAATCGCGATTAGACGCTTAGTTTAGAAGTTATGGCCATTTAAAGTTTTCCATACGAATTCCTAGTGAAAATTAATTTTTTCCCATAAAATATGTAGTGATCCCGAATTAGGGCCCAAATCGCGATTAGACGCTTAGTTTAGAAGTTATGGCCATTTAAAGTTCTCCATACGAATTCCTAGTGAAAATTAATTTTTTCCCATAAAATATGTAGTGATCCCGAATTAGGGCCCAAATCGCGATTAGACGCTTAGTTTAGAAGTTATGGCCATTTAAAGTTCTCCATACGAATTCCTAGTGAAAATTAAGTTTTTCCCATAAAATATGTAGTGATCCCGAATTAGGGCCCAAATCGCGATTAGACGCTTAGTTTAGAAGTTATGGCCATTTAAAGTTTTCCATACGAATTCCTAGTGAAAATTAAGTTTTTCCCATAAAATATGTAGTGATCCCGAATTAGGGCCCAAATCGCGATTAGACGCTTAGTTTAGAAGTTATGGCCATTTAAAGTTCTCCATACGAATTCCTAGTGAAAATTAAGTTTTTCCCATAAAATATGTAGTGATCCCGAATTAGGGCCCAAATCGCGATTAGACGCTTAGTTTAGAAGTTATGGCCATTTAAAGTTTTCCATACGAATTCCTAGTGAAAATTAAGTTTTTCCCATAAAATATGTAGTGATCCCGAATTAGGGCCCAAATCGCGATTAGACGCTTAGTTTAGAAGTTATGGCCATTTAAAGTTTTCCATACGAATTCCTAGTGAAAATTAAGTTTTTTCGAATTCCTAGTGAAAATTAAGTTTTTCCCATAAAATATGTAGTGATCCCGAATTAGGGCCCAAATCGCGATTAGACGCTTAGTTTAGAAGTTATGGCCATTTAAAGTTTTCCATACGAATTCCTAGTGAAAATTAATTTTTTCCCATAAAATATGTAGTGATCCCGAATTAGGGCCCAAATCGCGATTAGACGCTTAGTTTAGAAGTTATGGCCATTTAAAGTTCTCCATACGAATTCCTAGTGAAAATTAATTTTTTCCCATAAAATATGTAGTGATCCCGAATTAGGGCCCAAATCGCGATTAGACGCTTAGTTTAGAAGTTATGGCCATTTAAAGTTCTCCATACGAATTCCTAGTGAAAATTAATTTTTTCCTCTAAAATATGTAGTGATCCCGAATTAGGGCCCAAATCGCGATTAGACGCTTAGTTTAGAAGTTATGGCCATTTAAAGTTTTCCATACGAATTCCTAGTGAAAATTAAGTTTTTCCCATAAAATATGTAGTGATCCCGAATTAGGGCCCAAATCGCGATTAGACGCTTAGTTTAGAAGTTATGGCCATTTAAAGTTCTCCATACGAATTCCTAGTGAAAATTAAGTTTTTTCCATATAATATGTAGTGATCCCGAATTAGGGCCCAAATCGCGATTAGACGCTTAGTTTAGAAGTTATGGCCATTTAAAGTTCTCCATACGAATTCCTAGTGAAAATTAATTTTTTCCCATAAAATATGTAGTGATCCCGAATTAGGGCCCAAATCGCGATTAGACGCTTAGTTTAGAAGTTATGGCCATTTAAAGTTTTCCATACGAATTCCTAGTGAAAATTAAGTTTTTCCCATAAAATATGTAGTGATCCCGAATTAGGGCCCAAATCGCGATTAGACGCTTAGTTTAGAAGTTATGGCCATTTAAAGTTTTCCATACGAATTCCTAGTGAAAATTAAGTTTTTCCCATAAAATATGTAGTGATCCCGAATTAGGGCCCAAATCGCGATTAGACGCTTAGTTTAGAAGTTATGGCCATTTAAAGTTTTCCATACGAATTCCTAGTGAAAATTAAGTTTTTCCCATAAAATATGTAGTGATCCCGAATTAGGGCCCAAATCGCGATTAGACGCTTAGTTTAGAAGTTATGGCCATTTAAAGTTTTCCATACGAATTCCTAGTGAAAATTAAGTTTTTCCCATAAAATATGTAGTGATCCCGAATTAGGGCCCAAATCGCGATTAGACGCTTAGTTTAGAAGTTATGGCCATTTAAAGTTTTCCATACGAATTCCTAGTGAAAATTAAGTTTTTCCCATAAAATATGTAGTGATCCCGAATTAGGGCCCAAATCGCGATTAGACGCTTAGTTTAGAAGTTATGGCCATTTAAAGTTTTCCATACGAATTCCTAGTGAAAATTAAGTTTTTCCCATAAAATATGTAGTGATCCCGAATTAGGGCCCAAATCGCGATTAGACGCTTAGTTTAGAAGTTATGGCCATTTAAAGTTCTCCATACGAATTCCTAGTGAAAATTAAGTTTTTCCCATAAAATATGTAGTGATCCCGAATTAGGGCCCAAATCGCGATTAGACGCTTAGTTTAGAAGTTATGGCCATTTAAAGTTTTCCATACGAATTCCTAGTGAAAATTAATTTTTTCCCATAAAATATGTAGTGATCCCGAATTAGGGCCCAAATCGCGATTAGACGCTTAGTTTAGAAGTTATGGCCATTTAAAGTTCTCCATACGAATTCCTAGTGAAAATTAATTTTTTCCCATATAATATGTAGTGATCCCGAATTAGGGCCCAAATCGCGATTAGACGCTTAGTTTAGAAGTTATGGCCATTTAAAGTTTTCCATACGAATTCCTAGTGAAAATTAAGTTTTTCCCATAAAATATGTAGTGATCCCGAATTAGGGCCCAAATCGCGATTAGACGCTTAGTTTAGAAGTTATGGCCATTTAAAGTTCTCCATACGAATTCCTAGTGAAAATTAATTTTTTCCCATAAAATATGTAGTGATCCCGAATTAGGGCCCAAATCGCGATTAGACGCTTAGTTTAGAAGTTATGGCCATTTAAAGTTTTCCATACGAATTCCTAGTGAAAATTAAGTTTTTCCCATATAATATGTAGTGATCCCGAATTAGGGCCCAAATCGCGATTAGACGCTTAGTTTAGAAGTTATGGCCATTTAAAGTTTTCCATACGAATTCCTAGTGAAAATTAACAAAATTAACGACCGAACAATATGAAATTACCGCTCTGAAATATGAGATTTTATAGCAGTCAACTTTGAATTATTAAATATGTATTTTCCAGCCAAACGCCAAAACCAGAAGCAGCAGCAGAAACAGAAACAAAAACCAAAGAAGCTGAAAATGGGCAGTGGGAAGAAAGTGCTAAAAACTCTCAATGTGCTTCAAGTTTTTCGGTTATTGGCCGTCATTGCCATAAAAGGGAAATTATTTGAATAAGACGCCAAAGTAACATAAAAGGATATTTCGCCTGCCATAAAAGTGCCAAAAAGCTACGCTGAGCTTGAAAGCTCAAGCTCTACATTAGTTATGGGCAATTTGCCATGATGTGCCTCCTGCCAAAAGCTCAGCTCAAGCTCAAACGACGAGCTTTTGTAAATGAGCCGCGGCCAGAACTAGCCTTCTTCAGAGATGGACGCGCGAACGGTAAATGGTAGCTGGTAGCTGGTAACTGGGTACAAATGACAGCCCATTAGCTGGTTATTGCGACAGCCTGACGGCCTAAAGCACTAAGCACATTAGCACAGCTTCCGTTGGCTTCAGCCTGTTCATAAATATGCACCTAAGTTACTTTCATTAGAGCCGTCTCTGTCTCGAGCCCTATCTACCAGCTTTCAAAGCCATTCATCAGACACACACACACATACACTTATGAGTGCGCATATTTATAGGGGTGCGCCTGCTAAAAATAGCTTAAATACATAAATTCTCATTTCTGCTGCATTTCCTCGATCGTCGTTTGTTTTGTTTCTTTCGACTATTTTATCTTTTCGGTGTCTGCATAATTTCTTTTGTAAACTTTAGCGCAGCGTGTCCGTACACTGTGCGAAAATTATACCCAACATTTTGTTGTTTATTTATCATAGCGCAGCTGACATTTTTCACTGTATTATTTATTTATATTGTCGAGCTGTCAAAGAGACACAATGTAGAGCACAATAAAAATGTATCAATCAAATTGTTTTTTCAACTCTTTGAGTTTTTATGTAGATAGAGTTAAGCATTCGCTGGCATATTTTTCAGTTAATTATCACACTGATTTGCTTTAAGTTTATGCTCGAAGTATTTTCTATAAGCTTACTGATTTTTTATTAAAAATGTAATGACTATTTATTTTTTATAACTTTACAGTGGGTATTATGCTTGCATCGAGCAATTTGTAACGAATGTTAAATAAAAATATTCATTATAAAAAATAAAAAAAAATGTTTAAAATAAAGTTAAAAAAAAAATATTTATAAATTAATCTTCAATTAACGTATCTACGTTACAGATTGAAAGATAAATACACATTGATCCTAACTGACATATTCACAAATGCATTGGATGTCGTCTAAAAATTGTCAAAATTAATTAATATTTTACGTATGTATGTGCCTTATACCAATTAATGAACTTTAATGGAAGTCTTCCTTACTATAAGGTGTACTACCCTCCTCTGAAGTATATTTTTTACATGAAAATTACAAGCTTAACATTTACTTTAAAATTTTGAGGCATATCAGCTAAATGTGGTTGGCATAATTTAAAAATGTTTATTATTATTGGCAAAAATTAACCATACACAGAACAGACTTGCCATCTTGCAGCAGTTTACTGCTTTAACAGCTTTTCTTTACATTTATTTTTACAACCATGTTATATTATTTATTTTTCAATATTTATATATTTTATAAATACATATATTTTTAAGAACTTTTTTGTATATTGAAATATGTTTTTTTTTATTTTTCTATTTTTGCAGGCAAACAAAATAAAGCCGTTTACTACTGTTGTCTGCATTTATTCTTTACATTGGTTTATATTATAAGGTTTTTAAATTATTTTTGGTAATATTTTACCTGTTCGTATAGATTTATTTATGCTTCAATTGCCAGGGTATTTACTCTTCTCCCACACCCAGTTGACTATTCCGCCCCTTTGCTGTTTATGCTTCTTCTTGCAGTGCATGTAAACTGTAGCTTGCAAGTGGCTGTTGCCATTACACTAGTCGTCGCCGCTGTTGTTGTCGTTGTTGCTGTAGTTTCTCTTACGCTTGTTGCTGTCGTTATACTCAGTCGCTTTTTTCATTTGCAGCTTCGGGGTTGCCATAATTTTTTTCATTTCTTTCGGTGCTGTACGGTTTTCGTTTCGTTTTCTCTTCCTCTGCGTTTTGTATTTTTTTTAAGTTTTGCACAGTTTGCACGCATCGGTCCGTAAATTTATGCATTTGGCTATGCGAGCGTAATAAACAAGACCTTCAACCGACGTCGTCGACGTTCCGCTCTCTCTCCCTCTCCCTCGCTCTCACTCTGTCTTTGGCTTGGTCAGCCTTTTGGTGCCTTCGCTACTGCTGATGTCGCTTCTGCTACGTTTGGTCACTTCCATTGCCGGTGCTGCCAGACTTTTATTTTTATGCGTAGATATTAAATGTGTTTCCTGGCACTTTATTCTTTAGCTGTGGCTGTTGCTGTTGCTATTGCTATTGTTCTGCTGTTGTTGTTGGCGTATTGTGCCATTTTGCACCAACATGACGTCGACAGCGACGCCAACGTCGGCACATTGGCGCAAATGTGCGGATATCATTTTGAAAAAAGCGCAAAAAGAAACAACAAACCATTGCAAAAAAAAACGCAAAAGCTCAAAACGCATAAATAGGCAACGACTTTGAGCCAATGGGGCTAAAATAAAAAATAAAAAAAGTGGCTGCGGCTCTTGGCTATGATTTGAGCAGCAAGTCATGGCCACAGTTCTATGTAAAAACTACGAGCGCACATAAAACTTTGCCAATTTCAATAACAACATTTCATTTTCAGTCCGCAGTCTACCCTCAGCCAAAAACGCACGCTGGGGAGCCGACTCGAGTCGAGTCGGGTCGAAGCTGTTGCCTGTTTTGTGGGCAACGCCTTGGCGCCAGTGTGCGTTCTGCGAATGCAATGCTGACTGTGCCACTGGCTGTCAGCCCCCTAACCCCCTCCCCCCCCCCTCTCCTCACCACCCCTGGCTGACACCACAATGCGCGCCGCTGAAAGGAAATTCATAAAAATGTTAATTTTTCCGCCGGAAATATAATTTATGTAAAGCGCAGCGGGTGACCCAAGGTATGATGGCATTGCCAGGCCATCTGGATGCGACTCGCAGCAGCTCCGATATGCACACATATATATCCGGTGCGCATTGCAATAACAAGCCGCAGTCGAACTTCAACTGAATATTGCTTCACAATAAAATGCACATTAATTTGCATATAATTCAAGCATTTTTTCCGCACAAATATGCATGAAATACGACCGCGCCCACAATTATCTAATTAATGCAGCACGCCCAAAGCCAAACGTGTGTGTTTGCGTGCGTGTGTGTGTGAGTGTGAGTGTGTGCGGGTGTTTGTGTGTGTGGCTCATTGTTAGCATTGCGGCAACATTTTCAAGTTGTTGCCATGACCATTAATCTTAGCAAGAAGGTAATTGCTTAGCAATTACCCTTTTGCAACTTGCCTGGGCGAGCGTTGCGCCACTTTTGGCCCACACCCAACCCACCGCTTAGTTACCACACTCCTTTTTGGCTTAAACCCATTCCGTTTGGCGCTGCCGCAAAAACCCATGCCCATGGCTAGCTTGCAAATTCGTCCGTCCCGGCCAATGCATAGCCGCGGGGGAGCCACCGCTGCTCATATCTCTCGCTTTCGCCTTCTCTCTCTCTCTCTCTCTCACTTATCTCTGCCACTGTCTCGCTCGCTCTGTGCCGCTTTGTCGCTGTCGCTGCCGTTGACTCTGCTGTGGTTACATTTCAGCGGAAGTCCCACGCAATGCCCGCCGGCAACAGCTGCAAGCGCCCGCGTGCCCCCCAACCTCAGACCCACACACTATGTACGACAATGTCGGTACATAACACGACCCGCGAAGGCAACGCCAGTGGCTCTCCACCCCCCCCCCCCATGCCCCCTGCGAAACGTGTCCCTCGTCATGCTGCGCCTGCATTGTGTTAATGCTTTTTGTTAAGCTGCCGGGAGAAGCGTGGAGAGGCGTCCCAGACGGAGGCGCTGTGAAGCAATGAGGAGCTATGCAGTGCTCCATTGTGCAGTTTTGCAGCGTGTGTTGCTTTTTGCAAATGTTTGCAACACACACACACACACACACAGCAGCAGCAGCAACAACAGCAACGACAAGGCAACATTTGAAGATACTTTAAAATTCGTAGCTATGCACATAAAATGCAGCTGCCTAAAACAGAGCAAGCGATAGCAAAGAATTTCAAATCTGATGCTGCATCTGCATTTGGATCGGCATTTGCATGGCAAAAATGCTGTTAAAGTGAACCAGTTCCGCTAACCGGATAGCCTAACGAACCACTGACAAGATTCCACACAGCTGCCTGATTACTTTGTTCAAACTAATAAAATCCACAATGAACAAAAAAAGCCCTTTTCAATTATTCAAAGTCGCAAAGTTCGTCAAGTTATGCAAAGCACTTCAATACAAGGCGCACACTCCAAAAAGTTAATTACTTCAATCGTTTTTGGTTACACGAAACTAAAATAAAATGCAATGCATATAACAAAATTCAATTTATTGTTTGTTTTAAGCACAGAAATTGAGTGGAACGTGTGCAAACTATTTTGTGTGCTTGTAGAAGTAATGTTTATGAAATTGTTTTCTCAGCAAATTTAAATATCAAATCTTGCAAATAATCTAGAATGCTCCTAAACTTCTATAACACATACACGGGAGCATGTTTTTGCAGCGTTTAATTGCATAAATTAGGAGCTACAGCAAATTTGGCTGATGCCCTAGAAAGTATGCTACGAAAATGGAAACAAGCCGAATAATTGTTTTTGCGGGAACTTGAGCACCTGGCTGATATTGGCTAAGAGCTTGAAGCAATGATTGCGAAGAATGAGCAACGGACTAAGGTTTATAAATAGACTTAGTTAGTAAATAGACTTTTTATTTTACTTATTTTCATGCCATTTCTTTCAATTTCGTAATAAACGTCACAAGAATATTCACAAGTTACAAACGGCAACCGGCTGCACTCTGTATAGGGTAATGACCTGCCGTATACATCAAACCTAACCTAACCCAACATCACATGCAGTTACATAACCCTTTACCCTACAAAATAACAGTGTTTTCTACTCAATCATATGAATATTCCATACTCAACGTTCAATTTGTAATTATAGTCTTTATAGCTTTAAAAACGATTTCTGGCACGGCTCTAATTGCATTGTATTGTATTGCCCCGTTTATTAATAATTTAAAAATAGGGATTGTAAATTTTCATATGCTCAATAAAAGTTGAATGAAGCAATGCCCAGTTGATATTATTTCTTGTTCACGTTAATTGGTTTTTTTTTCATATGCAACGCAGAGCTAAAATTACAGCAAATTAAAACAAAACTTGACCAGCATAATAGTTGGTTAATACTAAAATTAACTCTACGCAATGGCACGCTTTAACATCTGCAATAAATATAAATTGACGGCACAATTAAGTTGACTCATTTGCAAGTCAGTTACAATGAAAATAGTTCGTTCGGGTCTGAGTGAAACCTTTTCTATGGCTCTCATTACTTTTTGTTACGGGTAAGCATTGTAGATGAAAACTGAGAAATTTGAATAGAAGAAAAAAAAAGTACAGAAGTTCTTCAAATGAGAGATTTGGACTAAGGGATATCCTGTATATAAAACGAAAGTTCTTAAATAAATAAAAATAACTGTTTTCATAATGCATATATGTTATAAACTTCAATATTATTTATCTGTTTTAGTCTACATAAGAATATATACCAAATTTGCTGCATCTAGCTCTTATAGTTCCTGAGTTCAAGGAGGACTTGGAAAGAAATAAAAACTACAATTGACTTGGTTTACAATACTAATCAAGTGCATACAATTCTTAAAAGTATTTCTTTGTTAGTTTGTCAATCAATTCCATAATCTCTCCATACCCCTTTATACAGTTTTATGGTACACACGGTATAAAAATAAAGCAAATTAAAAAATTCCTGACAATAGATGGGAGGTGTGGGTGGTTGGGGCAGAATGGGTGGGAAAAGTGAGATAACGCTTACAAATTACAATTGAAGCCATGAAAATAAAAGTTAAGTGTCATTGGCAAGCACTTAAAGATAAGCTCAACTTTGTTCTTTGCTTTTTAGCTCAGGAAAAATATTCTGCTGACCTTTTTGATTTGTACCTATTTTTTTTTTAATTACCAAAGAGAAGGGAAACAAAAATTTGTACACAAAGCAATTTTCAGAGGAATAATGTAATAAAAAAAGAGGAGACTTTAATTCAATTAACATTGCGACACTTTTTGTTGACTTTATGGTACCTGGGTGTGTGTATGTTTGTGTGTGTGTGTGTGTGTTCGTCTAGTTATAAAACTCAAATAGGAATCTGTTAGGTAAATACCTCTCTGTGCCAACTTAACTCCGGCTGTCAGAAAGTTTGTGCCAGCGCCATCTAGTGTGCATATCTTTAGTTATTGCTGTTGTTGTTAGTTGCTGTTGTGCACACACACACACAGACCAAAAACTTGCAATTTTCCAATAAGAAAAGGCGAAGGTAACGCCGAAAAATTGTTCAAGCACAAACAACGCACGTTATAATATTATAAAACGGCAGCAGGAGGGCAACTTACTGAAGCGATAAAGTCAGCTGGATAGGGGTAGCAGGTAGTGGGGAGTAGGGTTGCAGGTAGGTGCAGGGGCTGGAGTTGGCTCTCGGGCTGGGTTTGGTTTAGTAGACAGCCCCATCAAGAACTAAAACAGCTGCTCTTTGGACAATGACTGAGCCAGCGACGGGCAGAGCGAGCGAGAGGGTGCGAGAGAGCGTGAAGGAGCGAGCGAGAGGCAGTCTGAGCCTGCTGTTGCTGTCGCCGTGGCTAAAGCTGGTTCTGGTCTTGGCCTCGGCGCTGGCTCTGGTACTCATCCTGCTGCCGGTGCTGCTTCTTCTGTCCTGGCAACAAATCGTTGAAATAAATGAAGCGCACTGGGCGAAATCAGCAAAAGTTTTCTACAATTTTTCTTCACTTTGCAGCAGGCAGTTGCCTCGGCCCCTCCCCCCGCCCCACCTCCAGCTCCTACTCGAAACCCATCTTCAAGCTCTTCCACGAGTTCGTTTTACTTTTGGCTCTGCGACATTTTCGGATTTCGGCTAACGCTTAAATCGCAACCCCCTCCCTATATAGCCAACTCCAACCCCCAGGCCATTGTTGACTTACAAATTTAGGTTGCTCGACGCAAAAGTTTGTTTTGAATTGTAAGTAATTTTTGATACCTTACATACATACTTACGTATCGAATAGGTAAAACTGTTTCTATTTGCCAGTCCAGGGCGGAGGACGGAGGTCGTAGGTCGAGTGAAAAGAATTTCTTTGGCATGGGGCAGTCAGTCAATCAATTAAAGCTAAAAATCTACACCCGCGCCATTGTCGATGGGCGCCTAAGCAAAACTTGCGCCAAGTGGCGAAGAGGAGCAATCAGTGCCCCCAACGCTCCCCCTCCTCCTTCTCCATCCCCTGGTGCTCCATGTGCCAGTTCCTCCATTAAGTCTCATAAATTTATACATAACTGTCAAAAGCAATTGCCCTTAGCTTTTGCAGCAGTTTAAACTTCGATGATATATTTGTATATAGTGTGTGTTGTACACACGTACACCTATATATATTTCCTTTATGTACATGCATAAGTATATATAAATCTTAGCAGCTTCAGTAAATGGCGTATGTGCGAGGGTTGGCTTGAAGATCTGCTGTTTGTTGTGAATCCACAAATATATATATGAAAAAGTTTAGAGAGGGTATATTTAGCAGTTTATCGAATTGCATATCGATTAGTCATCGATTGGTAAATCGATTTTTAAATCTTAAAATATATCGAAGGTAAAATTAAAAAGTATGTACAACAAGCACATCGAGTGTTGTATATCATTCAGTATAAACGTAAATCGATAAGTATATTGAATGGTTGTTTAAAAAACATGTTAAATAGTATATCAAATCGAACATCACACGGTACGTAATATATCTTGTCGAAAATAGAAATTGTATGGATTAAAATTTATATGAAATAGTATTTAAATATAATACTACATTGAACTGGATATCAATAAGGGTATTGACGAATATTTCGAAAATGAATCGAGTAGTGTATCGACTAGTACATTGAATAAATTATCGAGAAAAATATATTTAAAAATTACATCGAATAGTTCGTTATACAGTACGTCAGTATATTTAATGAATACAGTATCTAAAAGTAAATCAAATAATAACTCGAAAAATATATAAAGAAAATTGAATTGAATAGCCAGTCCCATCGAATATTAAATGGTAAATCGAATAGAAGTTTATGTTAAATATATCGTGTGATACGGCGAGTGTTAAATATTAATTTGTGCAATTAGCCTTGCTGAAATCCTTTTACTTACAGTTAACAATCATGTCAAGTCTTGGCTTGCCCGTGCCTAGGCTTATCAAAGCACACAATCTTTATTAGGTTAAGAAGCTTCCCCCACGCAATATGTTAAACGTTTTAGGCAGCCCTCGAGTGTAATGCAAATCGGCATTTTGTGAGCTGACAATAGCAGATATCGTGATATTATTGTTGTGGTTGTCGTTGCCATTGTTGTTGTTGTAACTTTTGTTGCTGCTGTTGTTGTTGTAGCTGCTGCTGTGGTCTGGCGTACTCGTTGCTCTATTGTCTGGCCTCCGACATGGCAGGCCTTTTGAGTATATGTGTGTGTGTGTCCGTGTTGTGTGCGCTGCTTTTTGGTGTGGTGTGTGTGTGCGTGTGTGGCACTCAACATGCCAGTCAATTTATACTAATTGTAAGTGTCAGATACATTTGTCAAAATTTAAGTTATGGTTGCGGCTCGGGCTGCTGTTTTGCGGTTTCCCCAGCGAATCGTTGTTCGTGCCTCGTGTCCCGTTTTGTTGCTTTGTGTCATGAAAAATTGTTTATTGTTTAATATGTACTGTTAAGGAACTTGGCAAAAGACATAATATAAACTCCAACACGGCCCGCGCAACAAGGGCAACAGAATCAACAACGTCCACTTCTGATGACAACTTCTGAGCATATCCTTAAATGATTTTGCAGCTGTTACTCAACTGAAGAACTTTCGGTCCATTCGCAACACAGAATTCAACAGAAATTACAGCAAAAAACACAAGTTTTGTAAGCTGCTTAGCTGCAAGTTGTGATTAGCACACAGAATTCCACAGCAGCTTGTGGTTGCAACGCGATGCGGCTTCCATTAGTAAAAAAAAAAAAGAGCGAAAAAAAACCTACGAAAAAAAACTCAACACTCCAACAGCCCACAACAACCACCGACAAAAAAAAAAATAAAATCTTCACACAGAAAAAAAAAACCACTCACATCCAATAAAAAACGTATGAAAAATGAGGTTGCAATTGCTGAGCATGAGAGTTAATACTCTTTATACTCTGTCTTAGAATTTCGGATAGAACTGATAACTGTTAAAATAATCAATTATTAAAGGTTTATTATACATTTAAATTGTTTATATTCTAAATCAACTAATTATCTCTAACAGCTCTTTCTAAAGGTAGACCATTAGAAAAAGTAAATGTCTGAAATAATAATATTAAAAGGCATATTGGGGGACTGCTGATATATATATATATCTGTTGAGCGGAAGAAATCAAATAATTAAAATTTATTGGGAAATATTACTATTTTTAACTATAAATAATATATAATATATTAACATGTCTTCACCATATTTTTACTATGTATTTCATATGTGTCTGCAACACAGAAAATATTTTTGTATTCAACATTTTTTAGGAATCTCATAAGAAAAAGACTTACTTCAGAACTACTATTAGTTTATATTTCAGCGAAACTAAACTTTTAAAGCATTTAATGTCCTAAAAGCCAGATAAAAATACTTCTGAAAAGTATTAGTAAGTTAACGTAATAATTACAAACATATTTAAAAAAATTCTATTTTTTGTATAAATAATTTTCATTGTCTTTAACTAGCCTAAATAGATAACTTATATACTTATATATATATAACTTATATATATCTACCCCTTTTTCTATCCTATTTTCAGGTCCGCCCATCCCTACAACATAGCCATAATGCCCAGCTGTGTTTAGGTATTAGCATGTGGCAAAAACTTTTTTTTATTTAAGGCTTTCATTTTTTTGTGTGTTGCTTTTTTTTTGTTTTTGGCGGGTGGCTGGTTAGCAGTCGGCTTTTTGCACCACCGCCGCGCCCCACCGCCAGGCAAATTTAAATGTTTTTAGTTAAAGCGGATTAAAAGTTCGCTGCACGCCGCACATACATAACCCATGCACGGCCGGAGTCACCAGTTACCCGGCTGGCAGTTGCCAGTTGCCAAGGCCTGCCCCGGTCCAGCTGGACCGCCCTCCCCCCCCCACACCACGTCCTCGCTTATGGGCTAACCATGTGGCCTAGATTGGCCCTGGATGCGGCTCAGCTAACCCCGTGCATAATTAACGCGGCCCCGTCGTTTTGGCCCGCTGGCAGCTACGCATAGCTCGCTTTTAGCCAACTGAAATTGATGGCCAATGCGATCGGACG
Organism: Drosophila sordidula; assembly: GCA_035047465.1. Lineage (NCBI taxonomy): Eukaryota > Metazoa > Arthropoda > Insecta > Diptera > Drosophilidae > Drosophila > Drosophila sordidula. Next base: position 5,841,580 of record JAWNPQ010000202.1, on the reverse strand, counting down.
GACGGACGGACAGACGGACCAACGCACGTCTTTTATTGGCCGGGCATAAATTATGGAAGCGCAACCCAAAAACTTGTAAGCCGCTGGCCAAAATTTTGATTGTCTTTTAAGAACTATGCAAGACGCTTATCGTAAAGAGGATGGCCTGGGAGGGGGCCTGCCATAAATTGTTAGGCTTACAATTGAAAATTAAATAGTGGCCATGGATTACGAGCCATTGACAGGCTGGACAGGCGCTGATTTAAGGCGGAATCACTCGCATTTACAATTGATTAAAAAATCCCCAACAAAAGCCGTTGTCCTCGTTGACGCTGACGCTGACGTCGCTGTCGGCGCAGGCGTTACCAGGATGTCATTTGAAGGTGCCCAACCAAAACCCGGTGTGCGCCCCCTAAAACACGCCGCCCCACCCCCCGCCCGCCTTTCCGCCGCACTGCAGCGATAAACGACACACAGCCAAAGTGTGAACTGTTGTTGCTGCATTTGTTGCCGTTGTTGTTGTCACATTTGTTGTTGTGCAGCAAACAAAAATTGCAATTCTGTGCTCCACAGTTGGTGAGCCTTTTAGCAGGTGTACGGGGCGAAGGGCAAGTGTTTGCCTGCAAACGGTTACAGTTTTCAATAAATACTTTTGCCTATATGTGCGCCTCTATCTGTATGCGTGTGTGTGTGTCGATGTGTGGCCAAAAAGTTTTTCACTGCTCGCTTGACGGTTGCTCAGCTCTACCCTCGTTTCGTGGCCAACACACTGCGCTTGGGGAACAACTTTGACTCCATAATCAGCGCTACCGAAAATTCATAACACTAAATTACCAAATCGATAGATTTAACTAGTTTTCCCTACTTCGTTTGTGACATGCATTAATCAAGAGCAGCTGCTGCCATATTGATAATATTTCAAGGGACACTTGAGGCTTTCTGCGTGGGTGTGCGTAGGGTGTGTGTGTGTGTGTGGGTAGAAAGTTTATGTAATTCGTAATTGGTATATAATGAGTACCTGGATGTGTACAGAAAATCGATGGTATTTATTAAAGTTCATTATGCGAACATGTGCTGTGCTCCGGGGACAATATGAATATGAATAATATATGAATAATAGGAACACATGCATATTTATATATTAAGCAAACATAATTTAATAGCACTGACAGTTGGGCAGCTTATAACTGATATTGATTTGGCATCAACATTTATACGTAATTTTTGAGTTTTTGGTTTGGAAAAAATTAACTACAATTAAATTTTGAATTATAAAAATTTTTAACAATCGGTTGTATTTTTATTTACTTTTATATTGATTTTTTATAGCAGAATCTCGCAATCTTACATTTAGTAAGAATAGAACATGGTTTCCAAGTACATATGCCATTCTATCTATTTAATCCAAATACAAACAAAATTTAATGTAGGGAATGACATTGAATGGAATGAGATGATGTATGGCTCATGTCATTTTCAGGCCGAAATAAATTTTAATGTAACATGATTGATTATAATTATATATATGATAGTTAAGAGTATATGTATGCTCTAACATTTATCGTATGGCTAACCAGCAACTATTACTATAAATTAATAAAGACGGTACATATATAAGAATATGTACATTTTAATCTGTATTCATATTTAAATTAACAATTATATCTACACTTATATATATGTCAATGTCAAAAATCTTCCTTACCTGTATTTTTAGCTATTTATTTATTGAAATCTTATATTTCTGTATATCATATATCTTTAACCATATTAAAACAAAATTCTCAAACAACTTTCAATAGATATTTCAACAGTTCTTTTTTTATAATTTAATTATATATTTTATAAAAATTTATCTTTATCTATATATACACCAATTTTTGATATCATTTAGATCTATATCACATATATTTATCTTCTAACAATTAATCTAACAATTAATCTAACAATCCTCGATATATTTTCAATATATATATATATATCAATATGAATATATATATTTCTTTCTTATGCATTTTAATACGTCGTTAATCTATGTGCTATAACTTCACATTCTCGTATATATGGAAAAATCTGTCCTTAACTATATATATATATATAACTATATTTATACATACCTTAAAAATCTCTATCGATCTTCGATAGATTCCCGTTTATTTCAGAGCATTTCGCAGTTCGTTTGGCTGCAAAACTAATTTTGGCCTTCTTCCTGCATTCTGTTTTTTGTTTTCCACAGTTTCTTTTTTTCTGTGTCGACTGCTCATTTCCATGACGCGCAGTTGGCATTGTGCAAGGCTGTGCCCATAGGGGGCTGGGGGGCGTGGCGTGTGCTGGAAAACTTTACGCTTTGTAATTGTGTAATTATGGGAAATTAAAACTGTTGGCAAAACTTTCTGCACACGTGGGTCCGTGGGCGCAACGAACAGTGTTAAGCGAGGATATTCACGGGGGGCGGGGGGCGGGGGACGTAGGGCGCTGGGCGGGGTTGTCGTTTACTGATGAACGGAAAGTTAGGTGCCTGCGCTTCGCATGTGCGGAAATCTGCATAGATAATTTTTCGGGTAGAAATCGATAAATGTTTGTAAATGCAGCGCACTCTCTAGCTAGTTTTATATATATATATATATATATATATATATATATATATATATATATGTGTGTGGTTCCTGGTTGCAGGGTTGCCAGGGTTGCCAGACCTTTGGCAATGGCGCATTCAGTGTTCGTTTTTATGCAACTGCTTTCAATGAGTGAGCGATTTATGTTAAGTACACATGCTCTCATTGGATTCCATTGCACATACAGCACACACACGCACACTCGCATACTCTGAGACACACACACACACACAGAAAAGACATCTGCAGAAAATGAGTGTCGCAAACACGCAAACAGATACAAGGACAGCACGAAGAAGAAGAACGTGTGTGCCCCATAACAATAAAAATTTATTTTCAACTTTTTATCTTAGCCCCCCCCCCCCACATCCTCCCCCTCTTCCGTATAGCCCTAGCCCAGCCCAGCGAAGGGCCGGAAGCAGCCCTCGTCCAGCACTTGGTCCGTCCTTCTCTGCATACGTATACATATTATTATAGCGCATACGCCTAGGTGTACCAGAGACATTCCGCACCGAAACCGAGACCAAACGGCAGAGCAAGCACCACTTGTTCGGCGCTCTCCCTCCCCCCTTTCCCATGAGATGTGTTTAACTGTTTTCTGGCCTGCAAGCGAACATGTGTGTATAAATATCCTGGCGCCTGCAGCCGAGCAATCGAGCAGGCAGCAGGACCATCAAATTGTATTTGTAGCCAATACAAATGAGCATACGCCAGCCCATTTGCCAAGTCATTTGGGCCAGTCAGTCAGACATTAAGGCAACCAGCCACACCCCCACCCCACGCACCCGCTGCAATCTATGTGTGTGTGTGTGTGTTTCAGGCGGGCCAGCCTCCGACCTCGGGCTCGGGCCAAAATAGAGCGATTCCATGTGGCAGTTAACCCACTAACCAGGGAAATATTTTCTGCATTTACTAAAGACACAGCAGCAGCAGCAGCCACGGCAACCCCATCCGCATATCAAAATATATTGACAACCCTATGCCACGAAAGAAAATTAGGTTAGCTGACGCCTACACTCAAGTAAATGTCCTGAAAAAGGAAAACAACAACACTTTGATATAGGCAAAATGTTGAAAGAAATATGCAAATGAGCTGAGCTGGGTAGCTAGAAAACAATTTTCTTGAGCACAAAGGATAGTTGAAGCTGAACCGAGGAAAATTGAAAGTATTATTTGCTTAAATTAAGATCTTACGTAGAACAAAATTCATGTGTTGAGACACAATTTTAAAAGCTTACATTTCTAGATTGAGTGCAGAAAAATAATTACAATTCTCAGCAAGTTAAAGCCTCAAATAATGGGCAACGTGTTTACTTACCGGCAATCGATAGCAAAGTCTCCTGACGACAGGAATTTCATGAAATATCTCAGCCCGTTCTCTTTGCTTCAGACAATACACACAAATGTGTATTTAGATGTATGTATTTTCGAAATTGAATCAATCTATAGGTGAAACCATGTAAACATAAAAAAATCGGTTCAATTTTGACAAAGTTATAAGGCTCTGAAATGTAGCAATTATATATTCGGGAGCTTCATATTTGCGTAAATTTGGCCATAAAGTTTTTCAGCAAAACCGCCACCTTAATAATTACTTATTTAGTTCGTTTTATACTAATGTTGTTACCTGCAATGGATTAAAAATAAAAATTCTCTCTTCTAAACTTCAGACAAGTAAGAACGTTGCAGTCGGACGTAGTTTTTGTTTTTCTAAATAAATATAGAATTTATATATTTCGCAGAGGCGGAAATGGGCATTGCAAACATTCTTTGGCTCGATCTTAAGATGAGGTCACCCAAACACTGACTGAAATTTTGGAGGGGCGGGAGTGCGAGTAACCGGGGATTTTCTTACCGACCCTTAAAGGGGGTGACCAGCCATTTACCTTTTAAATTCGGTGACTCTAGCTCAAAAACTGTGGGAGTTATTCGTGGGCGTGGCCGGGTTATCAAGTTCACAATTTTAGGAGGGGAAGGGTCACCAGCAATCTCCAAGTTTGGTAATTCTATTCTTTTTATTATTGTGGGAAATATTAACTTTTGATCGATTTCCGATTTGAAGTGTATCGACATGTCATCGATTTGCCAGCCTCCCAGTGAGCGTGGCACAAAAATCTTAACACTTTGTCTGAAGCAGATAACTACAAGTATATATCCAAAATTTCAAGTGTTTATCTTCGGACAGGCGGCCATCGGAATTGGGTTATAGAGGTTTTTTGTACCTGATACGATATACTTACATATTGGTGAATTTGGTTATCTATGTAAACAAAAAAATTTTAATACAAAAATTAATTTATTGAGCGATTGTTCTATGGCAGCTATATGAAAAGTAGTCGACTCCGGGCGACTCTGATGGACTCAATTCGTTGACACTAATCAAATACAAATCAAATTCAATATGTTTCGTAACAAAATACAATACCTTCGCCTTGCCTGTTCTTGTCTTAAAAATAATTATAACTGTTGTTAAATTTAATTGTTGCCATATAAGCAATAATATTATTAATCATATGGTAGAAACACTAATTTTAGAAAATGATTAAGCATTTCTGATGGCTTCGATTGAATATTCAATGAATGAGTGGCAGTACAAAGCTAGCTGAGGGCTAAGCCATGTGTCATATTAAATAACATGACACCCAATTGAAACATTGGAATATTAATATGCACCGTATTAACACGGACAATTGAACTAAACTGAACGGATTTTGCCTCTAGTTGACAGTAAACGCTTAACAAACCCCCCGGCCAAACCCCTCTCTTATCAGCCGCTTTATGTATGAAATAAATTAAATTAAATTAAATAAAACAAATGCAAATATGATGAATGCATAATAAAGATTATTATTTTGCTGGAACGTGTTAATTACAAAAACCCAGGAAAATTGTTAATGCCAAACGCAACAAACATAATTGCCATGTCACGTAGAATCAATTTAAAATGCACAAACGGATTATATATACATGTGTATATATTTATTGGTAAATATATACTTAGTGCATTTATATATATATGTACTGCATAAGTAGTTTGGCATATAAATTTGATTGGTTTAAGCTGCTTGATAATTCAATCGCACAACGATTTCCGAGCAGCTGTCAAAGCTGCAGGCGACAGCACACCTTCCCCACCCACCACCCCCCACGCCTTCTCTTTCTAAGACCCAGATTCAGTTTGAGCAGCAATTGCAGCTGCAGCCACGCCCCACCCCGCCCGCCCCCTACCATTCGTCATCGCAGCTGCTGCAATTTGTTGCAATGTTGCATGTCAGCTTAGAGTTCACTTCGTTTCTTTTTCTGCTTTATTTCCTTGCATTTCTATTTTTAGTCTTTCAACAACGTATTAAAAGTGGAGACAATTTTACCCTGATTTTTGCAAACGCTAATTGGCAGCTTTTCAACTGCTTTGTGGAATGGCAAAATCTGACGTTTTAAAGCTGGCGATAGCAGCTTTCGCTTTTGGCTATTTTATTATTTCTCTTGTTTTTTGGGGCTTTTTTTGGCTCATAAATTTTAATATGGCTTCAACATTTTGGCCGTTAGCTGTTTGGCTATGACAGCCACCTGGACATGAGCGTTGCCCCAACGCGGCCTTATGTGCTGGCCACTCCACTGGCCACACACACACACACACACACGCATCGAGAGAGACGCATTTACGCACACCGCAATAATCCCCGGCATAAACATTGGCAAATCCGTTTGCGTTTTGTACAAACATGGTTAAAACGTATTGGCAACAAAATGCGAAAGCTGCCTAGCCAAAACATGGGCCAAGGGCCGAAACGAGGGAGTGGCTGGTGGGGGCGGGCGGGTTTCTAACAGCTGCACAATGAGCCGAGTCGACAGAAAAGGCAGACGATTATTTTGGCACGTGGGCGCGTTTGTTAGCATTAAGTCATAAAAACGTGTCCCATGGACACAATCACACACTCACATACACAAATACACACAGCTACACACACACCCTAACACACACATGCTGAAACGCGCACAAATGAGCTATAGGGCCAAGTCATTGCCCATTTTCTATGCAGTCTGCAAAATGGCCAAAAGCAAGGCACCGACCAAAACAAGCCAAAGGGGCTGCCAACACCCCCCCCCCTCCTCCATTTCCTCTTCTACCCCCACCTGCTGCTGCTGTTGCCAGGTGTATTGGCACTTTGGCTCCTTATCGCTGCGCACAATTCGACAAGTCGCAAAGTCTCCAGCCTCAGTCCCACAGCTTCCGCCACCCCCGTCCCCAACCCTCCCGCAAACACTTGTTAGTGGGCTGTGGCCCCCTCGTATTGGCCCCAAGGCTGCTGCTGCGGCTTTCAAAGCAGCCGAAACTACGCTGCTTAAAAAGGTTTCGGTCTGGGCTAAGGCGCTGTACGGTAGCTGCAGCTGCCGCCGCTGAGAACTTGAGCAACGTTCAAGGCTTTGTGTATACCCTGTACAATGGTGGGCATTAAAAAGAGGTTTATTTAAGTGGCAAGCGAGGAAGTTACCTTCCCTAGAAAAAAAATGTATATACACATATTATTGTTATTTTAATATTAAAATATCTTCAAAATAAGAAATATCTTATCTTATCTAGTTTTTATAGCTCAACGAACTCAGGAACTATAAGAGCTAAAAACTTAATATTAAGTCTGGGTGCTTTTTTAAACGCATTTTAAGAGTTTAAGCTGTGATTGCTAATAATATTTTATTTTTATTGCTTATTTCTATAATCCAAATATTCCATAACAAAAGCAAACGAAATAAATCAGTTAAATAACAAATTATTCTAACTATAGAACAGCGTAACTGGAACTTTAACAAATATATATAAATGTTACTATTATTTTATTATTAAAATATCTTAAAAATAATAAATGTCCTCCCTTTCTAGCAATCTCTTCTTTTATTACCCAAAGCAGTCAGGAACTTTTAAAACTAAAGACATGAAAGAGATTAAGTAATGGTTTTTGATATTACTCTGTGTTTGCAGCTTTTTACTCAGCGGAAAGAAGTGTATGTTTTCTTGCGACAACTTTCACATTACAGGGCATTCCCGCGTCGATCATACTTCCCAGCCCCACATTCTTTTGTTTTGCCTGCATTTTGTTTTGTTTTTAGCTTTGCAGCTCTTATCTTATTATTACGGTTATTGTTCTTCATTCACCATCGGTTTGGAATGCAATAAACTTGTAATTGGCATTATTTATGCGCTTTAAACAACTCAACTGAAATTTCAAATTAAATTATCACAAAGCTAAAGTTGCCAAAGAACTGATTAAATCCCTAATTGTAACAAGTAATTCCTTTGAGATACTGAAATTATAAAGATATTCCAACAAACCTTAATCGCATTTTTAGCAAATGTTATAGAAATACATATTCAGTTGTTTCTTGGGTACGAAGAACTTAATTCAAAATATAATAATAGTTAGTCTTTGGTTTATTTAGGTATTTATTTTGTTAAAATAAAATGCCCATGAAAATCAAGTAAAATGTTAAACAATTTTAGCTCGGTAATAAATTATCCACAAGAGAGCTAATATAAAACTGCCTCAACTCGTATTCATGTATTTATTGTTGCAAAACTTTAAATTTTCTTTACTCAGCTTTAAGTGGTTATTGACAGCTCAATAGAATTCCGAGTAAACTCGTGTGTATTGTAGTTGAGAGACAACGTATTGAAATATTTTTACTTTGTTTACATCGAAGTTTTCTTTGCGATGTTGAGATGCAAATAAATTGATTTTATAAAACACAAATTGCCCACAAACATGAAAATGACTTGGACCATTACCTATTTGACATTATATTAGACTATATTTATTCTTTTAACATGCATACATTTTGACCTACATTTCTGAATTTTATTTTTAAGGCAGAATTTATATAAACTCCAAGCCGGCCAATCATTCGGTTTCATTTTGACATAATTATCAAAGTGGGAATCTATGAGCCATACCTTAATATATTTTTGAGCAAAATTTCAATAGTTAATTAAAATGCTGTATCAAATTCATTCAACAATAATATCAGTTAAGTTTTGACAAAGTTACGAATGTGAAAGATTTTAAGATATGTTAATAAATAGGTAAGCTTAAGAATATATTGTTTATTCATTTTATAAATTTTAGATATGTATAAAATATTTACATATATATTTCACAATATTTTGATTTTATATGAACAATCGACATATCGATTTTTTCCTATCCAATGTAAGAAATCGATGTACACTTTCTTTTTCTGTCCGGGCTCTTCCACAAGTTAACTAAAAGTAAAATGTTAAGCTTGATAAATAATCAGTAATTAAATTGAGTTACTAGAAAATATTTCTATCAATTTATCTAATAAGGCAATTAAAGTCAATCGCAATACATTTAATCAATTAAAAAATCTCAGCTGGTTGCTCGTATTAATTGATAAAAAGAAACAACTTGAAGTGTTTATAAAATTCCACATTTAATTTTGACTCGTGGAGCTCATCTTCGAGTGTCGCGCAATAGAAGCACTTCAAAGGAAATCAAAGTATCCGCTTTTCTCATTAAACAGTCTTAACTCATTTGCAAGTATTTATCGATAATAGAATTTTTCGCAGAAAATGTGTTTGACCCGAGGAATACTTTCATTCCAAGGATTTGCCAGACGTGAAGAGCGATTAACTTGATTGTCGCAAGCTGCTTACGCACACACACACACACAAACACACACACACTCAGTGTATATAGTGTATATGTGGCCTTAGAACATCTTTCGTATCGCATCTCGTAAGTAATCTGATATCTGGCTTATTCAACTTTTGCTGGCTGTCGGCTTGTGTTTTGTGCCTCGTCTTTAAGCCTTGTTAACTGTCGCAATGGCTTTTGGCACATCCGCTGCTCACTTTCCATGCAATTGGCTTAAGCAATTTTCATTTGGTTGTGGTCTTGGCTATCCAATCTTTTGCTTCCGCAAATACACTACCCCTCGACTCATCTCTAGTTCCTTTAGACGGTGTCTCTATTGGCGTCAACTCGTTTCAGAGCACATTTCTCGCACATCCGATTAGCAATTTCCATGCACTTGAACAATTTCAATTTTTCTATTCTTCTGCCTCTTATTCTTCTTATTCATGTTGTTGTTTTTGTTTGGTTTTTGTCTTAGCTAAAGCTCATCCATATCCTACCTTTTTATGGTCATGCTCTAAGCTGCAACTCTTTAGCAAACGCCAAAGCCCCTGCCAATCCTGCCAATCTCCTCACCCCTCTACCCCATACAACCCCTCTCTCTAAGTAGCTCAAAAACATTATGCGCACATCCCACAAGCACTTTCCATGCGTTTAAACAATTTTCATTTTATTTCATTTTTGTAAATGCACATACCCTTCAAGCGAACTGTACGGATGGAGTACATTGAATATACAGTTAATTGAAATAAGAATTTTGAGTTGATTTTTACATATAGCTATGTTAATCTGTCAATTTAAGTTCGTTTAATAAGAGCGAATTAAAATTCTTCTTATAACACATTTTTCCACCTAAAAGAAGAAGAAACATTCAGATTAAACGCATATTCCCGACATACAAATTTTGCAGGGTGTTATAGTGCATACACATAACTATGATATTTGCTTATATCTGCTGCGTAGCCAATATTGTGGTTAGCTGCCGGGCTGTCCTGTTGCCTGCTGCTCAAAGGCGACCAAATATGTGAGTATTTGTGGAACTCAATGCAGGGGCAGAATTCACCACCCCCCTTTCACTACATACACCCCCCTTTCCCCCGCTCGCTTGGAGCGTTGTGCTGCATTCTTGGCTGGCTTTTGAAAAATGATGATAAAAATTTCATAAATATGCCCGTTGCGTTACATTCGCTTATTCCTTTCTAAGCCATTAACTTGGGCCCAAGTCTCGTGCGCTCTCTTTCTCAATGGCCGAACCTATATAGTATATATGGATATTTATATGTGTATGTTCATGTGCATGTATATTATATCGTAAAATATTTAATAGCTCTAAGTGTTTGCAAACGCTGCGGGCCAGCTCCATTGGATTACCTTGGCTATTACGTAGTCCCGGCAACGCACTGGCCATCATTTGTCTCCGTCTCAATAGCTGCCAGCAATTTTTATTAAATTTTATGAAATAAAATACGTAGGAACGTTGCAGTCGAGTGTAACCGACTGCGCAACTCCCTTTCATAGTATAAAACAGTCGAAAAATGGGTTAATTATAATTGCTACTTTGGGAAAATATAAATGTTTGTTATTTGTCGAATTAAATTAATAGTTAATCGAATTGCCACGGCTACAGTGGGCGTAGCAAAAAAATACTTGTCACTTTATCTGGCTCAGGTATACACGAGTATATATTCCAAGTTTCAATGTCAAGCTTGAATAGCTGCGAAAAAACTGCGTTCATACGGAAAGACGAACAGAAAGACGGATGGAAAGACGGACGGACAGATAAACGGAGATTGCACAAAGCCAATATACTCTTTTTACTTCTTGAAGGTGTATAAAAGAAACCATAAAGCAAGGAAATATCGATATATGAATATTCTGACCTATCCCTTAATAAATTTTCAAAGGAACGCATTGAATAAGACGTGATTTTCAGCGCACGCACACACACACACACACACACACACACACACACACACACCACACACACACACACAGAAAGAGAGACGCACACCCATAAGCCACACCTAAACAAGACGCAAGGTTAGGGCTTTGGGGTGGTTCTGAGGTCGCTCGCTTGGGGTCGCCCTGATGCTGTTTACTACTGCATGGCACGTATTTTGGATTTCTGCTACATTTGAACTTAATATTTTTGTCTCCCTGTGTGTGTGATTTTGCGAAAAATTTGCTCTCTTTGAGTTCAACTGAAAACGGGATCGGAGATGCGGGGCATCTCTCGGGTTTTTAGCCAGGGGGAATTTCTTTTGGCGTGTTAATGCCTTTTGGCTATCAATTGGCCATTATACGCTGGATTCTCGAACCCAGGCAGTTCTCCGGCAGTTTCTGCGCCTCATTCGCTACATAACCATTACCAGTCTGTAATTCCGTTGTGATTTGGGATTAGGTCTGGGCCTTGGCGCATGAACACGCTATAAAAATATCTTGGCCAGGGCAATTGAATAAATTGTGACCTTTACATTGATTCCGTTCGCTGTTACCCTTCTCTCTCTCTCACACTCTGGCTGTCTCTTTCTCTCTCTCTCCCGAGTAAATAAGACTTGAAAAGCCATTTATTTCTTTTTGACTCTTGTACCCTTTTTTGATGTTGTTGTTGCTGTTGCTGCTCTGCTCCTCTGCGCTCGGACATCCCCCGCGGCACCGGCACGTAAGCTGCCGGAGAGTTTTATAAGTCCATTTGTGTGTTTGCTATTTTTAAATCGAAATATAAATAAATGGTAACGGCCACGACTGTTTGTTGTTGGTGTTGTTATTATTGTTATGGTAGCTGTTGACCCACACACACACATACACACAGAAGCTGACCACAAGTTGGTCTATTAATACGCGTAAATAAGCCGCTTAATTAGTCTTTCATTTTGGGTGCACTTCAGCCACAAAAACTGTCGGATTTTAGGGCCAGTAACGTGGCCAACATGTCGTATACATAATGAAGAAGATCGAACCAAAAAGGCGAGCGAAATACCACATTTGGCATGTTAATTAAATATTGGCCTAATAGGATAAACGCTACGCTAGATACAAGTACACATTTTTTTTTTGTTTGCTCGTTAACTTCGATCATTAAACTCACAGCCTCGGCAAACAACAAATGTTGATTTTAACTCAATTAGCCCGTGTTGCCAACTCATTTAAGGCTAAATCAATGGATAAGTCAAAAACATGAACAATAACAGAAGCTAAATAGAAATATAGCCAACTTATCTCAATTTTTATTGATAACAAAATCAACTTGGATTCGATTCGAGCTAATTTTACTCAACGCATTTATCACCATTGAAACTTAAATGCACTTGGCTATAGAAGATCTGCTCATATCTGCAAGCTTTTGAAAAATCATGTTTGCTCTCAATAAATATCAAGGGCATTTTGATTGGTTAAATACCCACTGGCGTTGCGTGTCATATTAGCGAAATTTTGACAAATACCCCAAGATTGCTCTCACAATAACTGCGACTGCAGCCTTGAATATCAAAAGCATTTTGATTGGCAGACCCAGCCCTGAAAGCGAAATGCATTTGTATGCGGCACACATACATACGCTGCGCTGCTCTTAAATACCAAATGGTATTGCGTGCCATATCCGCGAACTTTTGACAGGTGCTCACAATGCATTGCAATGGCTGCTCTCAGCGAATCAGGCGAATATCAAAATCCAGCGATAAATATCCAAAGCTTTTTTTGATTGGTTAACGCAGCGCTGAACGCGAAATGCATTTGTATGCGAAGCGTACATTCCGACAGCGCACAAGTCAAGCTTTAAAATGTACATCAATCACCAAGAAGCCAAGTTACCAGTGTTGCCAAGTCAACCATTTTACAAGCATTTGTATTACCCACATTCCAGCGAGTCAAAAGCCATTCAATATTTTTTATATTTTAACCATAACCATACTTTTATTATGGAGAAACATTTTTCATTTTCATTTTAAAACAGAAAACATTATTTATTATTTGTATTTGTGTTTTTATCCTCAATTTTTTTTGTTTGTCTTATGTTTTGGTTTTTGTGATTTGAAATTTGTCAACTTTGGGGGCGTTTATACTTATCGCTTAAAAGTCTTATCAAGACCGCTTAAAATCGACCGCTAAATTTACAGTTATTAATTATATATCAATAATTAATTATTTTACACGTTGATGGACTACATAGAACTTGATGGCAGACAACCAGATAAGAACTTAGAAATATACACATAAATTTATTGTTAAAGATTTACAAATTTATTTTTGTTTTTGTATAAAAACGAAGGAAAACAGTTAGTGTTATTGTTGTTTTATGTTCTTGGAGTTGTTGTTGTAGCTGCTTTTTTTGTTGAGTGTTTATTAATACATATTTGTTTTTGTTTTCACAATGAATGAGGCAAGCCGAATAACAACAGATATTTATACTATATACACAGGAGCTGGCCGCACAAATCATTGTACATATTTGTTATTTTATTATTAATTTTGGTTTTTGTGCCTAAATCGAAACGGAAAATGAAAATTAAATAGCGTGTAATTTGGCTGGACTTTGCTGTGAGCTGCATAGATTTATAGTTTTATATATATGTATATATTATGTCAATGTGTTACAAATGAGTTTTGTGTACAAAGTGCAACGAAAGGCAGCGCTGGGGCTGAAATCGTTTTCAATTTAAATTCGGAAACTTTTTATTGCATACTTTTCGGCGAGCAAGTTTTTTATACCGTTGACATGAATGATTTTCTATGTTAAATAAGCTTGTAAATCGAAATATGTTATTTATTAATTTTTAACAAGCTGCGCCACAAAAAAGTAATTCATATTTAAAGTAGGAAATTCCGGTGAAGAAATCGTTTTCCATTTGTAAAAAAAAAATGTTGAATGTGTTCGGTTGTGGAGATGCCATTATATTAGGCAATCTTATGATTAGGTTCGGGATTTTATTTATTTTGTTTTTTTTTTTTTTAAAAGGTTCCATCTTAATACTTGTATTTTTCAGTTTTTTTTAGTCAGCGCAGGACTGCCACATATCGAATTTTATTTTTCTTATAGATAATACTCGTTAAAGGACTTTTGCATTATGTACACCATTCAGTTACTGAACCGCATCGAGCTACACACAAACACACACATTAAATGCATCATCATTAACACTAAACAGAAGATAAGTGCAACTGCCCCAACTAGGCCGGGGCTGTCATTCAGCCGCAGCAGCTTGCCGCAGCAACATCTGCCACATCATCAGCTCAGGCTCCAACGCCAGCTCCAACTGGAGCTGTACCGCCGCCACCAATTCGACAAAGCCGTCGGCAGCAGGGCCTTGGCAGCGATGAGGCAGCCACTGCTCCAGTTCCAGTTCCACTCGCAGTTCCCGTTCCAGTTCCAAGTGACAGCCACCGCCGCTGTCGTCGTCGTGATGGCAAGTAAAGGCACTGGGATCCACGAGGAGCGCAACGAGCTGGCGCTGCTGTTGCCATGTTGCATGGCGGCCGGATGTTCGCCATTTATGACATGGACCACCACCGAGGCGGAGTCTGCGTCCACGTTGCGCACGAGATAAGGATATAAAGTAGAACACAAAAAGATGCAGTTAAGCAGAGAGCAAGAAAGGGGGTAATCAGATGAAGCCTAGAGCTGAGCGCGTGTTGTGTTTGTCTTAAGAAAGTATATTGGAATAGCACGAAGTGCGACTAAATAGTACTTAAAACATACTTTACATTAACCAAAGCAGCTTGTAATACGACTTATACGATTTTACACGGCCTAATTCAACACGACCCTATAACTCTTTTATTATTAATTAATTCATTAATTCCAAACCCCACCTAAACCAGAAAAACAGACATCGCGACGCCATCTAACACGAATCTTAACCACTAAACACTATTTCACAAGACTTATAGTAACTCAAAACTATTTAAACACGAGTTAGCCCCACTCAAACACAACTCAACATGCCTTAAATCGATTGAATATAGCTTAGCCACGGCTAAACAGGATTTAACAGGATTTAACAGGCATTAACAAGACCCAATAAAAATCAAACACGACTCTAACACGACCCACGATAATCTAACGGTACCTAAAGCGACTTAAACGCAACTGACACACGACTGAACGGATCTAACACGACTTTACACGTCGTAACATTAATTGATTAACATAACACGCCTTTAGAACACGACTCGAACACGACTGTTTAATAACTAAATACGACTTAACACAATTAAACATAACTTTACCAAAACATTATTTAATGTTTGATTTAAACACAAATCAGGCCTAAAGTAACGTAAATAAGACTTCAACATATCTAAATACTAGACACTAGACTCGATTTAAGCCGGAAACAACACGATTCCACACCCAAACAAATACTCAGTGTGACTCACGACATTTCAAACACGACTTAGACACGCCATTTATCGGTTCGACAAATTTCTAATAGAATCTTTTCTTTGTTTTGGTGCTTCCCCATAAGATATTAGACACGCGCGCATCTCTAAACGCCAGCAGGGAGGAGGGCAGGGACGAGGAGCTGGTGATGGCATTTGTGCTGGAAATGCCGTTGGCAAGAGACGTCACATTAATTGCCAGCGGGCACAGGACGAGACTTGCAGCTGACACACACTCAGACAGGCAGATAAGGACGTTGGCGTTAAAGTAGATGAAGATGACGATGAGAATGAGAATGGGGATGCGGCTGAGGATGGCGATGAAGATGAAGATGTAGGAGCGACGGCTGTGGCTGCCACCGCAGCATGCAAGTGGGGGCCATCAACTTACCTGAGCTACTTGGCGAGCACGTGTAGTTGCCGGAATCGGCGGACGTGGCCTTGGCTATCAGCAGCTTGCTGGTGCGCGTCGAGCGCTCGGTGATGACATTAATGCCGCCGCGCTGCGAATAATTCATGACCCGCTTGCCTTTGTACCAGTAGATAAACGACGGTGGCACCGGCGACTGCATCGCCAGGCAGGTGAGATTAATGTCGCTGCCGCTCTTGATGAACAGCTCCGCATTGCCAAGAATTTTAGCACGCGACACTGTGAAAAAGAAAACCGCACAACACAAATAATTGCTTTCATGCTTAAAAAGGACACACACTCGCAGACACTCGCACACCCGCATCCACTTACCCACAACATTCAAGCGAAAGCCTTGACTGATTTTCGGCTCTGTGGAAACCTGGCACTCATAGGTCCCAGAGTCCCGGGACTGCGGCGAGGATATCCGCAGCGTCCACTCGTCGGAGCCCTCCGAATGATGCGACTGAAAGCGCTGATCGTTCGTATAGGTCAATATGCCCACGGTCAGTATGTGCAGGTCCCGCTTGCGTATCCAGGACACCTACAGCAACACAGCCCAGAAAATGAAGATAACAACAAATTAAAATTCATTAAAATTCATTAAAATTCATTAAAATTCATTGAAAACCTTATCAATAGAAATTCAATTTCTTAACGTATATTAAATTACGCTCAAGTGCCTCAACATTTAACAAAATAATTTTTTATGGCAAACCCATAAAATGTCATATCTTTTATTTTCATTGTGCTTGTCAAACTCTATTGTTGGCCCGACAGGTTAATGCACCAGATTAGGCTATATTTAACTACTGTGTTATTTAAACATTGATTTATTTATAAGTTGGGTAAACAGCTCAACAGATATGATTTCAAATGTTCGAATCGTTAATTAATGACCTCAGTAAATCAACAACAACATTTCAGGTTCAACTCAAAGTCATTGTCTCCTCAAATGTTCCTTAATAAAACTAAGAATCGATTTAATCGACAACTGCACAAATAAAAATTACCCACAAATTGTAATTTGTACTTGCTTATAATTATTATTACAACTTATTATTTTATAATGGCATTATGTATTATATTTGTAGGTATAGTCCATACATTATATCTATAGTTTTGTTTGTTTTTTTTTAAACCGTTTTGAATAAAACCAAGAAACTATGGGACTCTTAGGAAACAAAAAACATTAAAATTTTATTATTATACTTTTTATTATAATATTTCTTTATTAATTTAATATGTTTTCTATTTAATTTGAATATTTCTTATCATTTTTATTTTTTTACTGCAATTAATATGCAATAATTACAATCATTTTTATTATTATTACTCTTATTATTGTTGTTGTTAATTTTACTATTATTACTTCCCTTATTAATATTATACATTTATGTTGCAAGTTATTAACCTCTGTTTTATAAATAGCACTGGCTGCTAAGGCCTTCAGCCTAGACATAACCATATTCATTATACTAGCCTGAGGCACAAACCCGTAATTAAAATAGCTAAATAAAATCCATAACATGACTAAATAGCTGCCCGTCTGAACATTTTTATTATTAATTACTTGTCCAAATACATTAAACTCAAAAAGGTAATTTCTTACTTACTTACTTACCTTTAACTTTTCTTGCTAACAATCGACTTGAAACATTTGTATTAAGCTTATAGATTAAGCAAAACATATATTTAAAAACCTTTTCAATCGTGCAGAAACTGGCTAAACCAGCTGGCTGAACAAATTGCACGAAAGAATAAAAGAAAATCTCAACCTGTTTTTGAGTTAGTTTTGAGTTTAATTGCACTAATTGACTTTAAGACCGTAAGTTGAAGTTATATTTAAAGCGTTTATTTAGCCAGGTTTAAACTTTGGCAATTGTTGCTGCAAGCCAAAAACTTTGCACATTTGTTTTTAACTCCATTTTCCCGAATGGCAAATTGTATTTAGCTGAAAAACTAAAATAAATCTCAGGAGTAAAACAAATGCGAGACTCGGTGAAACTTGTTAGCAAACGTTTCACTGAAATTGTGAATAATTGTAGGCCATTATGAAGGTTAATCTTTATTTTAAGAAATCGGGTAAAGAAATTGTTTTTGTATGAGCCCTTTTTTGTTTTTCAAGATATCGTGGCGAAACTCACCAATTACACGCAAGTAGATGCTGCTTACTATAAACAAACTATTTTTATAAAAAAAGCTCTTTTAACTTATGCTAGAGGTTATGTGAGATACCTTTTTAATATCGGACTACTATATCATGTAGCTAGCTAGCCATAAAACTGTTGATTCAAAAATCAAGCTTTCATATAAAAAACTTTTATGCTTTTCAGATATAAGTGGCTTTGTGATCATTACTATTAAAAAAATTGTTAACAACATCGAAGCTCTACACCATTCAGCGTCCATAGGAAGGGTCGATGTAAAAATGAGTTTCTTTATGAAAATCTTCTTTTTTCTAAAATATATTAACCAATCTCAGTATACATACATATCATATAGGTTCCATAGAAAGGATCGGTCAGCAATAACAATATCATACAGCTTTCATAGGACTTTCATATATGAAAACACCTTTATCTAAGGAATTGGTCTAAGTAAACATATCTATCACATAACGCACTAAATGCCTTTAAGGGCATTCAACATTCGGCATTGGGAAGCTAACAATTTTCTGCTGGCTTTTGGCATCTCTGATCCCAACTCTGATTGACACGCAATTGTCTGACATCGTCTCCAATTAGCTGCATATAAGACGCGACAATGCGTTTGGCTTTGTCCCGGATTAGAGCACGTTGTCAACTAGCTGACTGACGGACTGAATGGTTGACTGACTGACTGAGGGAATGGTTGAATGACTGGCTGATTGTCTGTCAGACTTTGGTTTGTCTTTCAGTTCGGGGCGTTAATTACTCAATTCAACTGTCTGGGCGAAAAGTTGGGCGACACAACGCACTTGCTGACAACTCGGAGAGGGGACGGGGGGAAGAGGCAGAGAGGGGTCAAGAAGGGCACAGAGAGGGCGCAGCGAGGACACAGGGCCAAACACGGACAGCACGAAATTTATTACACCGCATAATTGCACAGCCACAGCGCTTTTGAGGTAGAAACCAATGTGGTGGGGTAGAGAGGGTAAGGAGTGGCAAGGAATGAGAGGCGGGACTTGGGGGCTTAAGAGGAAGCGCCTGTTGTTGCATTTGCTAACAAATCGCTGAGAGCGGAAGCGAAGCCGTGTTACAAATGCGCGAACCAGAACAAGAAACAGCGGAAGAACAGAGTGAGAGAGGGAAAGAGACAGAGTGGGACAGAGCTAGGGGCTGTGGTGGTTAGACCGCCAACTTTATGGCGTAATCTTTTAAAAGTAATCTACAAATCTGCCAGGCGCTCGCCGCAGGTCGTTTGTTTGTGACCCCCTCCGCCCAGAACTCCCCTCTGCTCCACATATACATATATTATGTTTGGCTTTGACTTCGGGCGCATTTTAATTGCGTGCCCCTGGTTTGACCCCAAGCCAGGCAAATATCATTCAACTCACCGCCCGGTCGCCCAGATTCCGCACGCGGCAGTGCAGCAGAGCCGCCTGACCCACGGTCGCCGTGACCTCGCGCCTGGAGGAGTTGTCGAAGTACGGCTGTGAGTAGGGGGTTTCCCAGTAATGTGGAGGCACTTCGCTGATGACCAGGCCGCTTTCTGGAACGCAATAAAAATAACAACAAAATAAGTAAGTAGTTAAGAGCGCCTATAAACGACTGCGCAATACTCTGCTGTCGTTAACACGGTTTACGAACTGTGGTTTTATGGTACAAACTAACTTCGAATTACATTTCGTAAAAAAAATATAATAGCAATAATTTTTACAAATGTGTTGAAAAACTATATAACAAATAATATATTTTTTGTGTGTATTCTTTTATTATAACTTGCGATGAGTCTTTTGAAAATAAAGTATCTCATTAGAGGATTGATTGAGTTCCAGTAAATAAAAAAAAACAAATAAGAACGTTGCAGTCGGACGTAACCAACTCCGTTATACTCGTTCACAGTACAAGGAAGTTATTATTGTTATTTTGGAGAAATATAGAATTTTTATATTTCGTAGGGGCAGGGGTGACTGTGGCCAACATTTTCGGAAGATCTTAAAAGAAAGTCATTTGCGCATCACCAGAGATCACCAGCAACCTACATACCAAATTTACGATTTGTTTCGATTGTATTGACATGTTATCGAGTTGCCAGCCTCCCAGTGGGCGTGGAACAAAAAATCTTAACACTTTGTCTAAAGCAGATAACTACAAGTATATATTCCAAGTTTCAAGTCTCTACCTTCAATAGCGCCGAAATATATTGCGTTCATACGGACAGACGGACAGACGGACGGACAGCATGACGGACATTGCACAAAACCAATATACTAGTTTAACTTCGTGCACGAGTATAAAAATATATAGTTTACTCGTCAACTGGTCAAAATTGGGTCTAGGGATTATTTCATCGTTTAATATAATTTTGAGTTGCTGGTATGAGACCCCGATTTGCATCAGAATACAGATGAAAAAATTACTGACTTTTAAAGAGTCTAAAATTTTAAATCAGATATATTAATAATAAAATTATTTGATACAAATTTTTTAACATTTTATATTATTTTAATATATACAAAATGTTGCGTCTTTAATTACAATATTACATAGGCAAACAAATAGACTGATATTATGTATATCTCCTTTCACTTCGCAAACATCGTATATCAAATAAAACAAGATTTTCAGTTCATGCTCGGCGTAATTTCAATATCAAACAAACAGACTGACATATCACTCAACCCATATATACCCCCTTTCACTTGGCAAACAGCGTATATCAAATAAAAGAACGTTTTCAGTTCATGCTCGGCGTGTCGATTTAAATGCCATGTCATTGGCATCTTGATCCTGGAACTTACCCAATAGCAGCAGCAGCAGCCACAGTTGTGTTAGCCAAAGCACTTTGGGGGGGAAGCCCCAGCTGTAGTTGCTGTCCGTCGACATAATTCACGTTGATCGATGAACTGGCAGCCGAATTTCTTTTGCTTTATTATTGTTGATGTTGTTGTTGCTGTTACTGTTACCAAGGGAGTTTCGTATGCCTCAACATAGACGGAAATCCTATAGGACTTCGAGAGGCTTTAGCTTTGACAATCTAAAAAAGTTCGTGCGATAAATTTGCCAATGTTAAAAGTTATATGAATATTTTATATATAAATAGAGAATGTATAAAAACAAATTTGTATTGTGTTTAAAGAGAATGTCTGCATTATTAGATAGCACCAAATGGGAATTGCCTGAAATTACGGGCTTAAACTGTCTAGATTAATATGTTCGTAAAATTGTGCTGAAAAAAATAAATACACATGGACAGATAGTGTGTTTATAAATATGTAGATTTATCATGATATACTATACACATAACTAAATATAAATATAAATTGTACCACTGCCGAAAATTATATATTATATATGATTATTAAGGGTTTTTCTTATAATTATTATTTAAAAATTATATAAAAATCTATGAATACTCCATCTGTTATTTAGTGTTTATCTTACAATAAAAGAAAATAAAAATATATTTTTTAATACTTATATGAAAATAAGATAATAAATTGTAGGATGGAGCTTCCGAATAAATATATATTTAGTTAAATAAACGAATTCAATATGTTTTTTTTTACATACTTTGATCTCCCTCAGAACGTTGTCTTCACTGATTAATCTAATACTTATTTAAAATAACTAATATATTTAATAATAATATAATAATATAATATAATTTAATAATAATATAATAATATATTTATTATGCGATTTAATTATTTATATTTTCCATAACCAATCTTCGCATAAACATATCCTATGTGTATTTACTATTTATGTAACATGTAATAAATTATATCTGTAATGTTTATCATCAAATAACATGCCTTCAACAGATTTCCCCCTTAATTATCAGCCCTCAGCACATTTTTTATTGACTTTTATTGATTTGCTGCAATCAAATTTTGCGTAATGAGCACCCTCAAACCATTTTAATAGCTTTAATGTACTAAAAGATAATATTCTAAGTTGTTTTAATGAATTTTCTATCCGTCTATCGAAGTATCATTAATAATATATATACATATATACATATTTGGCTTTGTTTGAAAATAATTAAAAGCTTTTTTATATTAACTGCACTTTATATCAATAGATCAGGGACTAGAATACACAAAATTAGACATTTGGTTAAAGATAATCTTTAAAATTAAAAAATTAAATTATATTTAAGTGCTCTCTCAGCCATTACATTTGATGAGCTTCACACTCACGTTTTGCTGCATTAAAGCTATAAAAATGGTTAGCTATAAACTCGCTATAAACTGGGTACTGCCCTGAAAAGTATGCTATATAAAAAGGCGAATATAAAAACAAGGCTGTTTTGGGTTTCCCTTTCGATTCCATTGTGGGCAATTTTCAATTTAGAGTGTTCGATAATCTTATTTCTGGATATTAAAAGCATGCTTTTTGAAATGTGTAGAAATGAAACAGAAATTAAAACCAGTACCCACTGATAACAAATAACGGTGGAAGTTTTTTATTAAGTCCAAGTAATGGAAAATTGATTGTGAACTAAAAGACAACCTTTAATTAAGCTAAGAGCCAAAAAGAAAATCTATAGGAGCTTATAGGAACTTAATAATGAAAGTAAAAGCTATGTCATAATCTTAATTTTAACTTCTTTTAAGCTTTCAAATCGCAA
Organism: Drosophila sordidula; assembly: GCA_035047465.1. Taxonomy (NCBI): domain Eukaryota; kingdom Metazoa; phylum Arthropoda; class Insecta; order Diptera; family Drosophilidae; genus Drosophila; species Drosophila sordidula. The sequence goes on along the minus strand of JAWNPQ010000202.1, from coordinate 5,818,769 downwards.
CTTTAAGCAATAAATACATAAAATACTAAACTTGCAAGCTATTTAAGCTCATCAAGTGAAAATCTTCAATTTACGTAATTTCACTTACAAATTAATTTCACAAAAATTTATAGCTTTGACATACTTTTTCCAGTTTGACTTAAATGAAATTAGATTTTTCCCAGATTCAAACCGAAATGAGATTGAAAAACATTCTAGAAATTCCTGCGCAAAGTGAATAAATGAGAGATCTTAAGTGGCTAGGCCAGAGCCAGTGCTTAATAGAATAATTTATTGTAATTACTATTTTTGGGGGAGTTTCACGGGCTGGTTAGATAAACGAGGCAGCTTTATCACCAAATAAGTGCTTATTTATACGCTCTAATACCCATTTCTCTCTCGGGCGGGCAAGTACTCGTAATACTCAGTGCATTTGTTATAAATTACAGTTACAATTTATGACGACCACTTACGGGCCGTAGCTCTTTCGCTCTATCATCATAGCCGAATACGAAAACAGAACGCCCAAAAATTTGTCCAGCTGCGATGGGTAAACGGAAAAGGCGAAATAAAAAATTCCATGGAAATACATTTAGCACGGGAAAATATTCATAATCCTGGGCCATTACTCAAAAATATATGTATATATGTGAGTGTATGTATACACATATATATATATATATATATATATATATTCGTTGTCAGTCCAATTAGCTGCGTGACTCGGGTCAAGGGGTTCGTGTGGCCCGCTATTTGTTTTGGTCAGTACCCCCTATCTGTATGTGTATGAATGTGTGTGTTTGTTTATTTGTTTGTGCCGCCAACCGATGTCCCTTTTTGCATGAGCATTTTGCGCTGCTATTATAAAGAATTATCGCCCCGGGGCCCGAAACGTCAGTTTTCCATGGAAATCAAACAAACAAATGTCAGCTCTTAACCGACGTTTAGCTAAAATTTTGACCAGCTTTTTAAACCAGCATATTTGTCAAAGTCACATACAATATGTAGACCTCTAGATTGTATATGGCACATTCCTTTTGGGATAATATGTATCTTATATTTAGTTTTTTAGTCAAAGTCTAATACCGCTCTAAGCTCTATATAAGCCTCCTATAGAGTTATTTTGTGAGTCAAGGAGACAAAGAACCTCTTGCTGTTCTTTTACCTTCGACATATATTTCTTAAAATAATCTACTACATTGAGTGCAAGAATTATCTAGGCTTTAGGTGTTTTTTTTTGTATTTGTATTTTTTTTTGTAGATAATATACGCTTATCTTCTTAAATATTTTCTTTCTCTATCTTCCGTAAGACTTATTCAAAGCTTTTTCTTGGGTCAAAGCTACACAAAAAGAAACTTTAGTTTCCTCAAGTTTCCATAGAATATTTTGCTGTACAAAATTCATTTTATGATTTTTTGTTTTCATTAAAGTCTAGGTTTTATAAATAATACTTTTTTAAGCAAATTTGAAGTTTGCTATGATTGGTGTCTCATAGATTATATATGATAAAATTGATTTTTCCCTTAGTCAAAAGGTGCCTCTAGCTCTCCTTTACGTTATTCGCTGTAACTTAATAATACACAAATATAGCCCTTATATGCTTTCTCCATGGGCTAGATTTCTTAGCCACCAGCTAGACTCTGTTCTCAAAGGGACTCCAAACTGTTGACTATGCTAGAGTTCCATCACAGACTTCTCCCTAAAGAATTGTTGCCTTATATTGTGCTTACTTACCTACGTGGCACCTGTCTTATGTGTATTCCTCGCACGGCCCGTGTTCCGGCGCCATTTTGAACCCAATTCAGAATTATATATATTATAATTATAATATTTTTTTGCAGAGTTGATTTATTTTGACAATCGATTGCGCAATGCGGAATAATTAGTAGAAATTCTGCATTTGTGTGTGCACACATTTCTCGCTTCAATTGCCGCTCATTTTGGCTGCCATTGTTGCTTTCTCCGGTTCAGCGTTTGTTGTTTTCTTTTGCTTTATTGCTTACTTTTTTTTATATTTGCGCTGGCAATAACCTGGACTACCAAATATTTCCGTTTAGCACTCGACCAACGACAATGAACACGGACACGGACAGGAACACGAGGACAGCGCGCTGCCTTTGTATTATTTTATTCGTATGTATATGTATGCATGGACACATTAGGTACAGCTCTATAGGTATGCCATATAAGCACTACGCCACACCGATACAATCACTCACACACACACATGTGCACACTGAGACGCGCGCGAGCGTCGCATTTTTGTGTATCCGTCTCGTACGTGAGCAATGCTCGTATTGTTGTTGTTGTTGGTGGCTTGACTGGGGATACAGTTATTAAATAGCCGTTGTTTTTCTTTATTTTCGGTCCTGCTTAAGCTGTTTTATTTTAAATGTGGCACAATGTAAGTTCACAAATGCTGCGGCCGTGCGCACACGTGCATCCTTGCGGCAGGATTCGCGTACTGGAACTGATTCATCAGCAGGCAGCGCGTGTCCGAAGTCTACCTTAGCGAGGGCAGCGGAGCCGACCACCAGCCGAACTGCCAACCGAAGTGCCAGCCGAAGCAATTCGCTCCGCGCGCGCACAGCGCAGTCGCGGCGAAAGCGTGCGAGAGAGAGCGACAGCAACAGCATGAAACTTTAATTTGCGTTTTTCTTTACATTTTTAATAAGCAGCCAAGTGGGCGAAGTTTTTATTATGCTTTAAAGCTCCGGGAAAGGGGTTGAGTTTGACTTCGTGCCAGCAGGTAGCAAGCGGCTGCGGCCAAAGCTTGAGTTGAGCGAAGTGCAGAGAGAGAGAGAGAGAGAGTAAGAGCGCTAGTGAAATAGAGAGTGGTGCGGCTCTCGGGTTAACTGGGTTATTAGCACAACCTGCCTCAACGCAACTCAACTAAATTCGTGGCGTCGCATCGGAGCGCGGGCCCGAGCATAATGTGCTCAATAGTCACGTACAAATGAATATTCGCAATACACACGCCTTCGTTTTGGCATATTAATATAGTCTACATTTGGGCGCTTCGCAACGCACATGAATGATTTACGTTGGCCCACAGAAATGTGATTTTTACCGCAATATGTAGGTACGTACAGGGCACACATTACCCATGCATCCCCCCTCGGTCCGTCCGCATGCGACAAAAACAATTGAACAGACAGTTATAGGCCAATTTCAGTTTATGTACACGCGTCGCAATCGTGAAAGATTTGTGAGGCCGCTGCTCGAGGGGTAACGCCAGCCATGAACACCTGTACATGTAGCTGCGGCTACCCCATGGTGCCTGCACTCGCTCCAGCCCCAAGCCGGCTCCCGTTTAGGCTGCTGCTGTTGCTCTGGTCTCCATGGCCGACCGTGTCAAATGTTGCGTGTTATGGCCCGCAAATGTTGCTGTCGAAAGCGTATCCGTAACCTCATCCACCCGCAATTGGCCGCCCTCTCGCCCCTCCACCCCACACACACAGACACACAAAACACGGCCGGACAGCAGAGGGACGTGTTGAGCGCGTGGCTTTCATTCTGAGCCGTTGGGGTCCGAGGTCGGCGTCGGTGTCGAGGGGGTATTTCAACGCGCGGCTTACAAGCTAATAAATAAAGTGCCAAAAATTTTCGGTCGAGAGTACTTGACTAGAAAAACGCTCAGTGCGCTGCTGAATGTAAATTTTGGTTTTTTTTTTTTTGTCGGCGGGAACAATACATAAATGCTAAAGTGCGACACCTAGCGGACAATGAGAGCACTCAGCCGTTTCAAGTTCACGATTCCACTGCAAATTCCCTAGACTAAAAGTACATTCAAATTTTCATATATATATATATGTATATATATAAATATATATACTGTAAAGAATACTTTGTAGCACAATAAAAACTATTTTTGGCATTTTTGATTGTTGTGGGAACTGTGGGAATAAAAATTTATTTTGTATATAATAGACTTTTGTATAAGTTAAGAGCTTTAGGTAAAAAAAGTTTAACAAAGCAGCGAATAAAATGTTTGTTGGACATTATATTTTATTTTAAAATACAAAATGACAAAACGTATTTTTGGCCTAAGCTATGATTGGTTTAGGAGGAATTTTGGTAAATATTTTATTAAAAAATATTTTTTTATAAGATACTCTTATCATAAATAATAAAATGGGATTTTAAATTTGATTGCTAAATCTGAAGATCAAATAAGCATTAAATATTAATATACATATTTTTATGAAATTTAAAAAGCTTTAAATTGTTCACTGGTGAATGTAGAAAACTTTAATAAAAGTGAGCTGAAGTATTACAAATCTGCCCTAAACGTAGTCTGATTGACAAATTTTACCTAATTTTGTATTATCTTTCTAAATCCGAACTTTTTATACCTTTTTTAGTTCCTAACTTTTCTAGTTAACAACCACAAAATTCGTTTATGATTAAACTTATACTTTAAAAACGTAGTTAAAGCTCCAAGTTCCCATGCATTGGCCTATTTCTTACAGTTTACTTGGAGTGAGGTTATGATTTATGCAGGGTAACAAATCAACCTCTTATATACGTAAGCCCTGGGTATCTGAAATATATTAACTGTGTAGCGGTGCTTAAGCGTCTGTCATTGAGCGAATCAAATTAGTGGAACAATCTATAGCTGCCCCCTCCATTACATTGCTAGAGAATCTATGCGAGACGCTATCTGCGCACCTTTTTGCAAGTGAATTTATTGTTGCCAATTAATTTGTTAAAATTAGTGGGGCAGGCGCACGCCTCGAGCCTAGCCCAGTGCCTTGCGGTAGTTTCAATTGTGCAACTGTCGGGGAAAAGGGGAGGGGCCGTCAACTGCTTATCGATAACGGTGCAAAGGACGGGGCTCTAGGACCAAATTGTTTGGCTCGTCTTTTGTATTGTTGGGGCAAATGTATGCCACGTACACGTATTTATCCATTGCTTAGCTGACGCTCAGCGCTAGGCGCCATATATTGCTACAGCCACTGTTCCAGATACTGACACGCCCCCCGTCCCCTGTGTACCCCCCGCTGTTGGTGTTGCTGATGTTGCGTCTCTTGCGGCTGGGGCGTCTTGCGCCTTGCATGAATGCTAAATTAATTTCAAATGAATACAAATGGCTTTTCGCTTTTAAGACCAGGCTTGGCAAGCACAGCACAGCAAATTTACACACGCATACACCCAGCACACACACACACACACACACACACACACGTAGTCCTTGGCGCGTTGTCTGTTTTACATTTCGCTGTGTTTTTCGCACAGTTTTCAACATTTGAAATAACTCTTCGGCTGCTGACTCACTGGCTCGGCCTTTTTATGTGGCCCGCATGTCGGCACGGCCACGTTTATCAGATGCACCGTTGTAAATTTACAGCTGGCCACGGCAGAACCGGACCCGTTAATTCAATTCAGCGCAACGCTGAAATTCGCTCGCGCCTATACGTCTAGTCCACGCCTACCCCAACCCCCCGCCCCTCTGCCACCCCTCGCAGCACAATCTACCAACTGGGCAGCTACCAAAAAGCGCCAACTGGCAACTGGGAATGGCTATTACCCAATAACTAGAAAACGCGGCTAATCGCGTGAATAGTTTTGGGGGCGGCGTAATTGATGTTTACAGCTAAGCATGTGATGGGCAGAGGGGGGGAGGGGGGTGGGGAGCGTGAAGCGTTGCGTCGCTCACTTTTCGTGAATTACAATTTCGTTGCCTACTTTTTGGGGCACCTGTCCAATTGCGCTTGCTGCTGCTGCGACTGCTGCTATTGTTGTCCGAGCGGGTGGGGGCTTAGCGACCAGAAGTTGCTTTCAACGATACTCTGATTTAATGCATTTCATTGAGCAGCGATAGCAATGGGCGGTGTCGGCAACGGTGGCGGCCACTCACTCACTTTGCATTCATTATTCAATTTGAGGTAGATTTAGATGTGCAGCCGATTGGGGCATCAGCCGTAACCGTAACGTCTATGCTTATTGATGGGTGTACATTACACGATCCAAACACTCGAAGAAAATTAGAATATAGAATGTGGAACATAGAACATAGAATACATAAAACAGAAAATAAAATACAGGTTATATAATATGGAATATTGAATATAGTATATTGAATGTAGATTATTGTATATAGACTATAAAAAATAGAATAGATAATATATAATATGAAACATAGAATAAAGAATATTTTATTTTATACTATTCGCGCGAATGGAATTCGGAATATAGAATTTTAAATATAGAATATTAAGAAATAATATAACAGAAAATAGAGAATATAATACATAAAATATAGAATAGAAAACAGACAAAATGAACCAAAGAACGGTGCAATTTATATAAATAACAATAACAGATAAAACATGATACAAAGATAAATAAAAAGAATATCACAAAAAGTATATTTATCATAGAACATACAACATACCACGTAGAAGGATAATAAAATAAACCATAAAATAACACCATTAAATAATATAAAATAGAAAACACATCGAATTAAAACATTGCATATAGAACATTTAGTTTAGGGAGCCAAACCTAAAGCAAACTAATTTACGAGGAAAGTGGTTGCTTCGGTCAACAGTTCGGTTCAAGAATATGGTCTGAAGATTATTGAGAAAATCCAGGTTCGAACAAGTTCAGCTCGAACCGGTTTACGGCCCTGCAGTTTTCTCCAGGTGGATAAACACCTATTGAGGTGTTTATAGAGTTTTAGTTAACTTTTAGACCATATCAAAGAGCATAACTAACCTGCACCCTTTGACCTTTGGCATACAAATCAACAATTCCCTTTTTGAAGCTGTCTTAAAATGTCACCCATCCACATGTGTGTGTGCGTGTGTGAGTGTGTGTGTGTCGCATCGCATAACATCGCTTCAGTTGCCATAAAATCACCTTCAGTTAGTCTGGATGCTGCTCAAGGCCTCTGCATTCCGTGCGTGTATGACTGTGTGTGTGAGTGTGTTTTCCTATCGATTTCTGTGTCTGATTTTCTAGGACTCCCAATTTGATTTGCATGCAAAAGTCGAGCCACCTAATACCGGCAATTCATTAGGGAGAATATTTCCTTGTCGAGGCCAAATAGGATAAGCAATTTCTTGCCTTAGCTAATGACAGCTCAATGTAAATTTACAATCGCAATCGCCAATCGGCATTGCCAGTGAACGGCGGCGTATTAAAAAGCACTTTCGGATTTTTATTGCAGCGAGTACTTATTGGAGTAGTCAGCATTCAATCATTTCAATTATTTTGTATTGGCCATAAAAAGCGCTTAAAACGCAGCACAACAAAGTTAAATGAGGTTAAATGCCTTGGTTAAAGCCCTGTCATGGAGATATGGTCACGATTTATGGACCCGGGTCTTGTTCTCTCAATTCAATTTTCATATTTTATTATTTACAGTCGACACAGTGCATTACATGCACCCCGGGAGGTAATGCATGTAGACGAGCTCACGCTCTCTCTCACTCTCACTCTCGGTCTCTCCCTCTCTTGGCTGTGTGGCAGATAATACGTGGCTTACACTTGCCACAATATTAGTCAGAGATAAACAGCTCTATACTCATATAAATATACATATTTATTTAAATCAGCACGTATGCGCTCTCACTCTGGCACTTTCGCTCTCACAAGAGAGGGCGAGCGCTTCTGTTGCCTGCTTTGTGTCGCATCCTTAACGTTTCACTGGCAGCTGTGCCTTGCTGTTGACATTAAAGGTTGACTTTTCCATGGCTTACGTAGGTTGAAGGTTAGTGCATTAGTGCATAAAAACACTCTCTTTTTGAACCGTTTAGTAATAAATAGCTGCATATTAGGATTAAAAGCCCTTATATTTTGACTGAATATTATAATAATTTGTTCAATAATCATCCAGACTTTGTGTCAAATGCAAAGAGAAAATGTTTCTTTTGTATTTAAATAACAAAAAAGCTTTTTAAATAAAACATTTTGTATAAAAATAAAATTAAAAATTGATTGGATCATTTTTAAAAATAAAAAACAATTTGCAATTTATCCGTTTAAATCACAAAAATTAACTTTAAATAAATATAGTATTGTTATATTATATATGTTTTTATTAAAAAAAACTGAACAGTTTTCTGTGTCAAGTGACTGTATTTATATAATATTTCGTAGATTTTATTATGATATTTTAAACGGAAAGTTATTCGTTGCCAGATAAAAAATATTTTATATGTATTCGAGTCATTTATTATATTCTTTTCTGATAAAACTCGACTATATTTAAATCTTCGCTTAACAGTCCACTTTGGTTTATACCTTAAGCACACCCAACCTATTATGATAATTGCATTTATGCATATTCCATTGGGCGTCTGATTTATATATAATCTTTTTGCAAACTTCCTTTTGAGCTTAACGATTATTTGATTTGTTAACGGCGCCTTTAACTGGGGGCCACAAACTACTTAAATGTCACATGGTCAGTTAAACTTTAGCATTGCTTTTCCGCTTTATAATGATTTATGTAATGGCCAAACAAAGAAATCTGCATACAAAACGTGCATATATAATAATTAATGATATATGTATGTGCCACATGTGTATGTGTGTGTTTGTGTGTGTTGTATGTCATATAAATATTTACATACATATATTTCCCTTCGACTTGGCAACATTGGCATCCTTTTTCCACTTGAGCTTAACTGTCCAACACTGAATTGAATTCCCTGCACGACAGCTGCCCAACCCACTACCCCAGCCCCCTAGCTATTTACCCCGCGGGAGCATTTTACATAGATCACATACTACTACTACCGTTCGGGCCGAAGGACTTTTTGTCTGCCGCTCGTTTTAGACTTGGACATTGAGCATCTGATATGCATCAAATATAACTCAATTGCCGGACTGCTGAGCTCTTTTCTGAGCTGAATAGGACCAGGAAATACTTTGACTTAGCCCAAACTTGGGCACCCGTTTGTCACCCCTCACAGCCCTATCTTCCCATCCGCATATTTATATGTGTGCTTTCGCTATGCCACACTCACCCTGACATTTTCCATTCATTTTCGCAAGTGGCTAAGGATTTGCTTTTTATACCCTGTAACATTTAATTCGATTTTAAGGGTATTTTATTTTAAGAGTTCTTTCTATCATAATCTCAGTAGTTCCTTCATAGTGTTTGTGAAATCTAGAAAAATAGATATATATATACATATTGTAATACCATATTCAAGGTAAATACATATATTTACATAGGAACATTTTTTTATTAAATAATAACAACAAATATTTATTTATATATGACATATGTTTATATTTGTACGGTTATTATTCATAATTATCTAATTTGTACTATCTAAATAGATTTAGTTTAAAACATAATACAATTTTAAGTAATAAATTAATTGCTTTAAATAAAATGTATTCAAAATATAATTTTAAAACAGTTAAATTTTTAGATAATAATTATACATAATTAAAAAAATAATGTAATATAAAAAATAATAAAAAATATAATTTCATATAGTTTAATTTTCTATTAATTAATTTCAATATATAGAACATAATTTATATGTAGTAAAGTTAATTTTTTAATTTATAATTGTATTTCATTTAAAAATTGAAAAATAATAAATGAAATACAATTTTAATATTGTTTTTAAGCAAACATTTTTATAAATTCTGTTTGTTTCTATGGGCACCTCCATATACAATAACAGGGTATCTTCAAGCAAGCAAACTCAACCCACTCACTTGTTATATTGGCATTCCGGTGTCGCTTAACCAAACTCAGCTCTCAACACAAACAAATGCTGCGTTTTGTTTATTTACATAAGCATATAGCCAGACAGACATATATGTAGGTATATAGTATATATACTTAAGTATATATACATTTTTATATAGGTATATGGACATGTACGACTGTCTGTCTCTTGAAGATATTTGGCTAAAGGCTTTTAGGGCCAGCTTGCCGTTAGTTGGCGCTTCAAGCGAACATAAAAATGCCCTTAAAAGCCGGCACAGAGACAGAACACAGCAAACAAGAAAGTGGAGAAGAACAAGTAGCAAAAACCAAGAAAAACGAAGCAAATATAAAACTTATACCAAAAAGGGATTGACGGATATAAATGGTGATATGACCTAAGGTCATTTGTATAAAATTAAGTTGAGCAACATAAAACCCGCCCGGCCCTCCCGCACACACAAACAAACTGACAATAACACAAAAAAAAAAAAGACACTGAAAATAAAAACAAAATACAATAAAGAAAAAACTAAATAGCTGGCAACTACGCCCCAAGTTGTTTTTTTGGTTGCACGGTTTAATCAAAACTTCAAATCGATTTACGATATAAAGAAAACAAGGAACACGAGCAAAGCAGAGGAGCAAGCATAACTGTAAGAGCTAACTAAAAGTACAAAAATACGAAAATGTAAAAATGTAAAAAGAAAGCACTCTCGAAATCCTTGGCGCGCTTTTCATTTAGCCGCGCGTTCATCTTTAATAAATTTTTATGCCGTATGCTAATAAAGATTTTCTGTCGTGCCCCAAGCCATTTGCCACGGCCAAAGCTATGGCTATGGCACTGGTTATGCCACTGGTTCTCATCTCCCCCTCCCCCCTCGCCCCCTCGCCCCATCTCTCTTTAGTGGCTGGGGCTACGTTTTAATATCCAGCCACGTATGTCATGGCACAAAACCATTAAGCACAAAAAGCAAAGTAAAATGCTAGAGCTGAATGCAGGAGCGAAACAAAACAGAAAAGGAACAAAATATATACAAACACTTCTATATATGTCTGTGTATGTGTATATAGAAAAAGATGTAGAGGAAGCACTGGAAAAACAGGAAAAAATTATGCCCCAGACGCCGCTGAATTTTAAATGAGCCTTTATGGGCTTCATTTCAGCGTGTAAATTATCTCATTTGTCAGCAATTGCGCTGTGCGTGTATTAGTGTGTACGTACTAGTGTGTGTATGTGCTGCCAAAGCCTCAAGTGCCCGCCTAGACGTCCACGCACCCCGCCCCGTTATTCATATGCGACATGTACTCAGCCATTTGTAAAATGATTCAATGGCGTCTCCTGACATTTAATGAGATAAGCGCGCGCTTTGTACGATAAGATTATGCCATGCCCAGGCGACGACCAGCCGGTGCGTATCCAAATAGCAGCACAGCCCGTTGAAGTACAGCAAGTACAGTGAGAACCCCAACAGCAAACAGCTCAATAGCTGGCCTCGTTTTCATTATAAACTTGTCACGAAATGTGCAGCGCGTAGAAGAAGACGTTTTCTACTGTAGAAAATATATATACTATGTATACCATATATACATATACGCCATATCTTATAAAAAAATAACTTTTTTCACAAAAACTTTCTGTATTCAAAGATAACCCAACGAAACTTGGAATTGTGGACGGCCTATGCTACAACAATTTTGTACAAAAACTTTACAATGTATATATTATACGCAACTGGATTAAAAAGCAAAATAAAAGTAAGGGATTTTTAAACAATAAACAATAATTATATATTTTAAACAAAACTCGAATAGCTTTTAAATATTATTATTTATTATTATTTATAATTTACTCTCAAGTATTTCTAAATAAAATTGTTTTTATATAAATTTATAAAGTCGGCTAATTCCAATGTAAAAATATACGACCCTGAACTTAAAAACAAAATAGTAACAAGAAGTTTTAAAACAATAAAGAATATAGAATAGCTTTTAAATATATATGTATTTAAATTATTTAAATATATACTATTTACTTATAATTTAATTTAAAAGGAAAAGATAATCTTATTGAGAATGTATACGAACAAAAATTGATTTATATATATTAAAATATTTATTAAATCGGCTACAAAGTTCACTGTTGTCGGATATCTCATGTTTTTTCACTGGGTGAAAATATTTTTTGAATATTAACAACAATTTTTATACAAAAGCAACACATATTTGGCTCAAAACAAATGCCTTATATGCAAAGAACCAGCGCCCCAAAAAGGTAAACAAAAATAAAATTATAAAAGTATATAAAAAGAATGGATGATTTTCTTAAATGCCTACCTGTCTTGCTGCTGTATCTGCAAACAACCCTTAAAGCAGACAGCTCCCTGAGCAGGGGCAAATAACATTAAAAAAAGTAATAAAAGAAATTCCTTAATGTTGTGTGTACTTTTAATATGCCTTTAACATGTCTTTAAAGCGAACAACACCCGCAGCAGGCCAAAACACGTGGCTGCCTTAATAACCGCTCACTAGAGCTATCACTGTGTACGTGTATATATAAATATATATCTGCATACACCCCATGCATATATCATCTGCAGCTGACTGGCTTTCACAATTCCGAGCATAACGCACTTTGGAATGCGCTTACGCATCGGAATTTGCACGCTGAGCTGGCGGCTCGGAAGCGCCAAAGGATTTCCATGAATGAAATGCAAACAAATCTGCAGCATTCGCAATGTAGCCCAAAAGGCGGATCTCACAACGTTAACGAGCCGCACAAACAAGACCAAATATTAACCGCAGGTAGCCAAAAGAGCTTCCACGTCTATTTATAAACTAATTAAAGTTGTCGCAAAAAGCTTTTGAATTTTGGGACTGTTTGGCCAATGTTTGGTCAAAATTTGGTCAACGCGACAATGTGTTCATTAGCCGGATTTGATTAGCTCCATGAAGGGTAAGTGATGAGACCCTTGTCTAACAAAAAAAAGCCCAAAAAAAGTTTACTCTTTAGCTATATTTTTGATATTGAATTATTTTAACCATTAACAAAAATGTTTTCCGTATTCACAAACATACCTTTATCATTCCCTAGAGAGAAAAAGAAATCCTCTAACAAATCAAAGATAAATAACTATAATGCACCTCAAACTCTTAAGCAATTTCAAGTAATATAATATGTTCTAAGCTATTTAAAAACGATAATAAAATGACTTCATTGTCTATCTTCTCACAAATTCCTGTACTCCACTATTCTTGATCATGATATAAAGCCAATTAACAAAAGAAATACAATAAAAATAAATTGCCTTAGCTCGCCCGACCTCCCCACAGCCGAAAACATCCTTTTGTTAACTCTCAACTTTTTGCACAACCTTCAGCCGTGAAATAACTCTTTTTAGAAATTCGTCGGGTTTGGTATGGAACAACTTTTTTGGGCGGCCGCCTCATAAATATGGCAACCATTTTGTAACTCAAACTTCCAATTAGTACTTAAAAATTGATGTATTTACAAATGTGTTTTATATATTTTATTCCCTCTCTTCTTCTGCTACTTCTGCTTTTGTATTTCAGTTTCATTTTATTATAGCAAACTTGTGTACGCTCGAGTTTTGTGTGGACAAACTGGACTGGATGTCGACATGAATAACATAAAGATATATGTATATGTATATGAATGTGTATGTGTGTGTATATGTTTATACATAACAAAAGCAGCGAAGTTCTGGGCAACCAGGCGCCGTACCCACCTTTTGACAAGGGCATAATTAAAGCATAACAGGAGTAACAGCAACGCCCCGTAAACGTGCCCAAAACATGCCCCCCATCGCCAACCCACCAAAAAAAAAGTTAGAACATTGCAATCGGTTGTAACCGACTGCGCAATACTCGTTCGCAGTATAATAACAGCTTAAACTATTCAAAAAGGGTGTTAAGTATTATTCTTATTTTGAATATTTATTGATTTTTGTAAATTGTCGTAGCGGGAGTGGGCGACTCGATCTTTAGAGGAGATCATTAGAAAAGTGTTGCCAAATTTGGTGACTCTAAATCAAAAATTGTGAGAGATATGGATTTTCGCGGCTTACCTGCCCTCATCTAGATATATAGTTATAAAGACTTTAACGATTTGTCACGCCCCCAGTGGGCATATCCCATTAACATTTTTATGCGATTTTTAGAGATATATCTAGACTTAAGACTGAGGAAAGTATATGAATTTTATCAATGTGCCAAGCGATCGAGATCGAGATCGTCAGATGACCCCAGTAAACGTAACCAATAAATATTATCCGACGCGGGTATACACGAATACATATTCCCAGTATCAAGTATCGAACGGCAATAGCGGCGAAAAAATTGCGTTCATACCAACAGGAAATTGCACAAACCCAATATGATCTTTTCACTGCGTGAACGAGTGTAAAAAACCCCGTTTACAGCTCCTAGTTAAGGCGATGCGGATGAGGCGAGGCGCTGAAGCAGACGAGTTGGAGCTGGAGCCGGAGCTGGAGACGGAGACGGAGCCGGAGACGGAGACGGAGGCGAAGGCAAGTCGAGGCGAGGCGAGGCGCACATAAAAGCGAAACCCACTACATGGGGTGAAAACAGGTTGTTACTTCCTTGCAAACAAGGTTCCGTTACCGTTATGCCGTTATATATGCATGTGTGTGTGTGTGTGTGTGTATGTGTTTGTGTTTGTGTTTGTGTTTGTGTGTGCCTGTAGCTGGCGTATAAAAGAAAAGCACGTTATTGCCAATTTAACTTACATTGTGCATGTGTCTTTAAACAAAGATTTATGTACCCACTTGCATGCATACTCATAGCTACGCGAGTAGAATATGTGTGTGTGTGGGTGGTGGGTGTGGGGTCAGGTGTGCGCGTAATAACTTGCTATAGATATGCGGCGGTTGCTACGTGCCGTGCTGCCACTTAAATCAGCATAATGATATGCACTTATTGTTGTGGCAAATTTGTTGGCGGAAATGCTGCGCGAAACCGCAGCCCAAAGGGATCACAGCTCCCTTTCCGCCCCTCCCGCCCCACCGCACCGCAAAAGCCTGTCGATGTCGATTTCTTCATTTGCCTAATACGAGTCGACGCCATCATTAATCTAAAATATGGCGAAGACACACGCACGAACACACACGAACACACATACGCATAACGATGTGCATGTAATTATGCTCAGCCACACGCACTCACTCACGCAGGCTCTCCCGCTCCCACGCACGTTTGCCGTCTCGCTCGCGTACACTTTGCGTAAGCCTTGTTAATCGTGACAAAAGCTTATTGCGGGTTATTTGGGCTACTTGTTTCACATCCGGCGTCAATGTCGCTGCCGGCAAAAACCAAAATCAACACATGCACAAGCGCACACAAACACACACACACATACGCATTTAAATGCTGTATATGTTGGCCTGTAATACAGTTATATGGGCAAACATATGCGTGCAGCATTGTTGGTCTCGTCGGCTCCGGTCTCTTCTGGTCCCGGGCAGAAGCGCGCGTCACTTGCACACACATAATAAACATTTTAAACATTATATTCGTGTTTAGCAGCAGCTTCTTGCCTTCTGTCGCTGCTCTTTGCACTTGTTCGCACAGTGAAAGGGGTATTTTGGCTTTGCGCCAGGTCCGACTGCCCGTATGAACGCAATTCTTTTCGCATATATGCTCATGTATAGCCGCGCCAGATAAAGTGATTTGTTCTTTTTTTTTATAATCCCTCTCTCTAACTCAGATTTAAAGTTAGATACAGAACATTTTTGTTGCATATTTTCTGATGACCTCCTGTAAAAATTCCCAACAAAGTATAAAATTCGATATTTTTCCAAAATTGACCTAAATTTTGACATGTAAAGCTCTCGGATCCACAGCTTCCATATTTAAAATTCCCATAACTTTATCAAAACTAAACTGATTTTCAGGTTTTGCATTGATCATGATTTGTCCTTTCTACATTTAAAATATATGCTTTATTGAAAATACAATGTTTTGGAAACTTTTGCGGAACTGTGACAACTAGTATAAAGAACAAAAATCCCACAACTTTGTCGAAACTAAACTGATTTTCATGTTTAATGACATTTTGTTCATAGTTAGTCCTCTAGATTGATTCTACATTTAGAATATATGCATTATTGAAAATAAATTTCTTTTTAATTTATGCTAACAAATAATCATGTACTCCCTACTTAATTCTTTTTTTTGTTTTAATTTAGAAATTCATATTTATATTACAAATAATCCAAGTGTGAATGAGTATTGCGCAATCGGCTATACCCGACTGCAGCGTGTTTTCTTATTTTGTTATTGTGCGTGTGTGTTCGTTTCCAGCAAAATTTACGGGCTTTAACGAATAATGGCGCTTGTGGGAAATGAACGTTTTGTGTTCGCTTTTGCTTGTCATCGCATCGCTTCGCGCCGAACATTCGCAACGCATTCCACACAGAACATTCACCACTTTATCAGTATTTTACTCTGCTCCTTATTACCGCAGTACGCCCACTCTCAGTACATTAGCGCACACACGTACGCACACACACACACACACACACACAGACACACACACACACACACACGTGAACACACATCTATGAGTTTTGCGAGTCTCCAAGGAAATTAAAAAACAACTAAAACAAATTAACAATGTAATGACAAAGTCTTATGTAGCTCATATACAAACGTAAACAAACAAATATATATACATACACATGTGTGCATACATATATAAAGCACATGTATGCTGCGGCTTCTTCTAAATACAAGCTAATAACGCATCAAGCAATTATCCAAAAAAAAACAACAGCACTCTAGAGGGCAGTGACCGACTTGCAGATACCTCGTAAACAACTGTGTCTGTACGAGCATATAAAATTTCTTAAATATATACATGTATATACATATATATATTATTTTTATTTAAATTATAGTACATTTTTATTCTTCTAATTTGTGTGAGAGTATATATATATCAAATTCCAAATCTCTAGCTTTCATTGTTTATCTACTCAGCTACGCGACCTGAACAAGAATATATATATAATTAATGCCCACGAAGATGCCTCCTTCGGCATGTTACATTTGCACAAAACCAATACAGCCTCCCTTACCCACGTGTAAAATGGCTACAGGGTGTAATAAGAAAACTGAATTACCTACAGTGCCCGCCCTGTGCTTATATTTTTTTTTTTGCGCCCAACCCGAACTCAACGTTTGCGTTAAGTATACGCCATGGAATCGAGCAATTCGCACTTGTGAATGGCAAACGCTTTTAATGATGATCGATTTGGGTAAACAATGAAATTTCCGCATTCAAATTTTATTGCCAGCAATCAGTGGCGCCTTCCTGCGCACACTTCGCCTACACAATAATGTGCGATAATGATAAGTACATACAGGGCGTACTGCACACACATTTATCTACTCAAATTGCACTAATCTAGCAGGAGTGCCGCCTTTTTGCTGTTTGCCAGCTAATTTTCTATAGCATTGAATTGAATGATTATTACACAAGCATAGATGTGTGCCTGTGTGTGTTTAAACATAAAAATTTGAAGACAATTTTAAAAATAAACGTATAAATAAACATCTCGAGCCGCCCCTTACGTACAAAACAGCTGTTTTACATTTAATACCAGCGCTGGTATTTTTGCCACTACTGCAAGTGAGGTTTTTTGGGTTAGAGCTACTGCGGTCACACTACGAGGCATTTGTAAACAAATAAGCAGCGTTGCCAGACAGTCGAATGCCGTTTATACAACAATTACGGCAGATGTTTAATAAATGAAGCCAATCAATTGTGTCTGTGCTTGATTTAGAGTAATTAGCAGCACAATTGTTGCAGTGCTTGTTCTGGCCAGCAGCGGCGCTGGAGCTGGAGTAGCCGCGACGCAACAGCGACACTAGCATTCCAATGCACTTTCTCCAGCTGGTGCAAAACCTGTCTTGCGGCTTTTTTTTTGACATCTATTCGATATCAATAGAAAAAATAGAGGCCAAAAACCGTAGTGTGCTCGTTGTCGCACATTTTGCGTTGTTAGCAGACTACTAAGCACCTGTTTGCGACAACAAGCCAGTTCTTGTCTTGGCCCGACAGTCACATCTTGCCCGCTCTTGAGTTCGTTTCGATTCGATTCTCTCACACAAGAATATTATACATATATAAAATTATATATATATGTATATGTATATACAATTTGCATATGCATAACTCAAGCTGAGCATGTTTCTTCAATTGAGTCATTTTATTGTGGAATTTTGTGCTAAACGTAAGTCTCGTCCGCTTGTCAACTGAAATTGTATTCAAAACTTTTCCATTTAGGCCACACCTAACCATATATAGCATATATAGTTAAGCAGCCACGATGTCGGCCATTGAGGAGAAAGTGCGCAGCATATTGAGCGCCAAAGATCTGGGCGACATAACGACAGAGCTGTGCGATTTCTCGCTGAAGGAGCAAAATGCCACGGCCGAGGCGCAGGGTGTTCAGCCGTCGGCCACATCCGATTTTGTGCCCAAAGTCGGCCAGACCATCAACTATATTGTCGCCTGTGTGCTGTTTAACGAGCGGGACGAACTGCTCATGATCGAGGAGGCCAAGCCCAGCTGTGCGGGTGAGTCCAGCCAAGAATAATCCCTAAGATTCATATTAATCGTTCTCTCTCGCTTTTCCCCTCAGGCAAATGGTATTTGCCCGCGGGCCGCATGGAGAAGGGTGAATCCATCACGGAGGCGGCGGCGCGTGAGGTGTTCGAGGAGACCGGTCTCAATGCGGAGATGACTACGCTGCTGGCCGTGGAGGTGGCAGGCGGTTCCTGGTTTCGTTTCGTGCTCACAGGTCGCATTACGGGCGGTCGCCTCAAGACGCCCGCCGACGCGGACGCCGAGTCCATCCAGGCGCTCTGGCTGCGCGATCCCAAAGAGGTGCCGCTGCGTGCCAACGACATACTGAACATTATCGAGATCGGACGCGCCTATCACCAGCACCAAAAGCACCCGAAGCAGCAATCGCAACCGGCTTCGCAGTGGCACAGCAATGTCCTGCCCACGCGGCATCCGCACAAGCGCAATTATCTGCGGGTGCTGGCCGTGGCGCGCAAGCGTGCCACCAACTCGATGAACATACTGATCAGTGAGAAGAACGCCCATCACTTTCCCACGGTTGAGCTGCATCCGAACCGGAGCCTGCACTCGACGCTCCGCAAATTTATGATCGAGATTTTTGGCGCCGAGCTGCCGCAACATCGGCCCCACGGCCTGCTCAGCCTGGAGCATGCGACGGCCAGCGACGAGGCCAGCGACGGCATCTGCCTGAATCTACTAGTGGCGTTCCGGCCGCCGCTCGAGGAGATTTCGCTAATCGGCAAATGCATTTGGCAGGAGCTGAGCGCGCCGCTGGACGAGACCCTGGCGCGCATCCTGAGCAGCAAGCACGGTTCCATACCACTGAACGTGATACGTTAGCGTAGCCCTAGCCTCATCTACCCCCCTCTGTTTCAATGGTGCAAGCATATATATATATACATACCCTATAATTAGTTTATACCAATTGCCACTTAATCTTACAAATGTTGCAAGTAAATTCCTAAGACAACCGAGTCGATGTGTTTGTCCGCACTTCGCTTTAAAATTAAATGTGTGTGAAACATTTTATATACTCGATTGTTTTTTATATACATCCCCGGAATTTTTTATACAAAATTTATTTACTCCAGGTAGATTTCTTTAGTTATCGTTTAGCTTATTCAAAACACTTGACTTGGCTTTTAAATTAAATGTCTGTGAAGCATTTTATATACTTGATTTTTTTTTTTTATATATCCTACGAATTTTGTATATAACATTTATTTGCTACAGGTAGAGATCTTAAGCTTATTCAACACAGTGGGCTTGGCTTTTAAATTAAATGTTTGTGAAACATTTTATAAACATTTGATTTTTTAAATATTCTCCGCGAATTTTTTATACAACATTTATTTCCTTCATGTAAAGATCTTTAGTAATCGTTGAGCTTATTCAAAGCACTTGTCTTGGCTTTTAAACAACATTTATTTTGTACAATTTAGTCATCAATATAGCTTACGAAAATATATGTTTTTTAATGCTATTTTGAGTTGGTTGTTAATGCATAAAATTTAAATCTTGAAAATCTTGGTAGCTTTCATTTTTTGATATTTTTTACGTTGCATGTCTATTATCCTATTATCCTATGAAAAGTTAACTTAAAATTTAGTCCTTCCAAATTGTATTAAACAAATCCATAAACGAGTCGTAGACCATGAATGTGATTGCCACGTCCAAGCACACACGCCCCAGTCGGGGCACCGTGCCCTTGTAGAATGCCAACAATCCCTCGTTCTTCATTATTTGATTCATACAATCCAACGAATTCTTGTACTTGGCCGCCTCCAGGCCCTGCATACGCGTCTTCACAACATCCAAGGGGGTGTTCCCAAAAACAGACGCGGCTCCGGCAAATATTCCAAACGCGCCCACCAGCAGCTTGGGCACGTGCTTCTTTTGATCACCACCCTGCAAGGGAATCCAATTTTCATTATTAAATTTTGTTTTTTTTTTTGATAATATTCCTATGCTCAAAATACGATCGAAATGGTATCGATCGCTACCATCGGTTCAGATTTGCCCAAGTTAGTGGATTTTGAAGTGTGGTTAGAGTATTTGGTACGAAATGCGAACTTTACAAATACGAATCTTTATACTCATTCACGAAGTGAAAAGAGTATATTAGTATGTCCGTCTGTTCGGATGAACGCAACTGTTTTCGGCTCTATTGAAGATAGAGACTTGAAATTTTGGATATGTAATTTATCTGTTTCAGTCAAACTGTTATGATTTTTGTGCCACACCCACAGGCTGACAAATCGATAAAATGTGAATATTTTCGATCAAAGGTTCGATTCCAAAATTTTGGTATGTAGATTCCTGGTGAACTCCCCCATTGCGACCTTGAAATGTTGAAATAGCTATATCTCCCACAGTTGTAGAGCAGTTACAGTTAGATTACTGGTCACCCACTTTAAATAAGGGTAATTTTCCACCTACGCCCACTTGCGCCCCTGCAAATCACGAAAATCTATATCTCCCAAAAGTTAAGAGCTAGAGAGTCACCAAATTTGGCATACTGTGTTTGGGTGACCTCCTCTTAATATAAAAATAGAAAAAAATATAAAAATTCTACAATATATTTTCCCAAAATAATAATAGCTTCTGTGTACTGTGAACGAGTATTCTACAGTCGGTTACGTCCGACTGCAACGTTCTTACTTCTTATAAGTCTGCCATATTTATGACAAAAAAAAATAGACAGCATCCCAATCACTCTTAAGGATGTATTATATAATCATATTTATATATATTTTGTCCTCATCTAATTCAGTTTTATGTTGCGTTCTTTACTAATTTTGACAGCACAGCCGATTACAAAATAACATCAACAGGTTTCCTTTTTGAAAAAAAAATCAAATGTTTTGTAACGGGACAGAGGGAATAGGGGAACCTATATTTGAAAAGTTTAAGTCAAGCTTTCTTTTGATCACGACCGGACGACCTGAGATGTTATAATCAACTCAGTCCTGATCATAAATCATATATACTTTATAGGGAGGTTCTTCCTTCTGCCTTTGACATACACACTTTCTATAGCTATGCCCAAATCAAATGTGTTCGGTGTACTCAACTAGACGATTTAATTACCTTGTACCAATCCTTCAACGACTCCATGACGAAGAATCGAATAGCCTGATTGGAGCCCTGCCTCATAATGGTGGGCACGAGGCCCTTGTAGATGCCGCCGATGCCCTCCGCCCTGATAATTTGTCCGACTCCGTTTAAGAGACCCTTGAACTTGGGGTTGGCACTACGTTGGTCGTTGATGAACTTGACCTTGACGGTTTCCATGGGGGTCACCGCGACGATGGCCTCGCAGATACCAGCGCCAAGGCCGCAGAGCAACTTGGCCGAGTTGCTCAGCTGACCCGAGGGGTCGGCAGTATGGGAGCGCAGAAATTCAAAGGTGCCGAATCTGCAGTAGTGTTCATGTACGAAGTGCACCTGGCG
This sequence comes from Drosophila sordidula, assembly GCA_035047465.1. NCBI lineage: Eukaryota > Metazoa > Arthropoda > Insecta > Diptera > Drosophilidae > Drosophila > Drosophila sordidula. The sequence continues at coordinate 5,797,022 of JAWNPQ010000202.1, read as the reverse complement.
CTAAATTCAATCGGAAACGAACCTGGTCGCCGCCTTGGGTACACTGCCCAAGATGAGCACGCTGAGGCCACGGTAGAGGCCGAAGAAACCGCGCTCCTGGATCGTCTTCTTGACCACATCGCCAATGCCATTGTAGCGCTTGTTGACGCCCTTCTCGTCCAGCTGGAGTTGGGTCTTCACGAACTCGGTGGGATACGTGATGCAGATCTCAATGCCGCCCGTTATTCCACCGGCCACAATGCCCTTCAGGCCGCTGGACCCGCCGCCTGCCGTGGCAACTGCTTTCCTGTTGCTGGGCCATGGACTCCGATGGTAGGGAACGAGGAACGTGGGTAGGCTCGGGCGATCCATAATCAGGCTATGGAGACATTCAACACGAATTTAATTTCGAATGCAAATTTAATTTTCAGACTCCTACGACGATGAGATTTTTTGTAAAAGGGAACATAAGTCAAAATAAACGAGCCGAGTACACCCGACGGCAACGTTCACCGGTTTTTTCATTTCTACAATTCACAAAACTATTCCATTTATTTATTTCTTGTCCTTTTTCATAAACATGCCCAAATATTTGAAATGATGTCGGCTTTATGAAAAAGAATCCAAAAAGAGACTATTTTCAAAAACTGCATTTTGAGCTGCTTTTAGATCCATTTAAAGACGTTGTAATTACTCGGGTACATTTTTGAGATAATAAAAACATTTTCTCAGTTTTACAATTTCGAATTTTATTAGCTATTTACAGTTCGTTGCTAAATGCTCTACACAGACAATTTGAATAAAAGTTTTTGTCAATGCACATTTAATTCTGCTTTTGTCTGCATTCTATAATATATAATGTATGTGGGTGTGTGTGTGTAACAATTGACTAGGTCAAATTTAGGTCAAAGTAACATGCACGACAATAACTTAAAGCAAAGCCTATACAGTATATAGATGGAACATCCCTAATAAACAAATTTTGTGGTGGGTTCTTTATAGTTTTGACTGGGTTTTGACTGCGTTGGGGAGCTTAGGTTCCATAGCTTTGTGGGTAACGGCAATGTTTACAAACGATTCCAGGTCGCATTTACAATTATTTATTTTATTCTTATTTGCTGGTTTTTAAATTTAGAAAAAAAATATTTTTATTTTGCATACATTCTAGTTCTCTCTTTAAATTAGGACAGGGCCAAAAACACGCAGAAAATATTTGACAGTTTCTAATTACTTTTGGTTTTAACGTTCCATCTGAATATTAGGTAGACTTTGCTCAGAACTTAACTTAAATTTAGTCCTTCCAAATTTTATTAAACAAGTCCATAAACGAGTCGTAGATCATGAACGTGATCGCCACGTCCAAGCACACACGTCCCAGACGGGGCACCGTGCCTTTGTAGAATGCCGGCAGACCCTCGTTCTTCATTATTTGCAGTGCACAATCCGCCGTATTCTTGTACTTGGCCGCCTCCAGGCCCTGCATACGCGTCTTCACAACGTCCAAGGGGGTGTTGCCAAAAACAGACGCGGCGCCGGCAATGGCTCCAAACGCGCCCACCAGCAGCTTGGGCACGGGCTTCTTGGGATCGTCGCCCTGCAACGGAAAAACATTTTTAATTATTCATTAACTTTATATTTGTATCAATCTTTAGTTTCAAATATGATCGAATTGGGATTGATTGTGAAAACCGGCTTAGATTTTGTCAAGTTGTGGAAATTTCAAATGGCTGGTTTCAAAATTTAGTATTCATTCGAAAACTTATCAAATCAAAATTTAATTTAATTTCATTAATTTGTATTTAAGCCATTAGTGATGACTCTAGATCTAAAAATGTGGGAGATATAGGCTTTGAGCGTGGACGGGAAATTTTTTACCCTTATTTAAAGGAGCTGACCGGAAATCTACCTTTCAAATTTGGTGACTCTAGCTCTAAAACTTTTAAAGATATAGAAATTTCCGATTTTTTAAGGCGGGGCGCTGGGGGCATTCTAGTGGGCGTGGCCGGGAAATCAGGGCCGCAATTTTTGGGGGAGATCACCAACTATCTACATACCAAATTGATGACTCTAACATTAATATTGTGGGAAATATTCAACTTTAATCGAATTGCGATTTGAGGTGTATCGACATGTTATCGATTTGCCAGCCTCCCAGTGGGCGTGGCACAAAAATCTTAACACTTTGTCTATAGCAGATAACTACAAGTATATATTCCAAGTTTCAAGTCTCTATCTTCAATAGCGTCGAAAAATATTACGTTCATACGGACAGACGGACAGACGGTCAGACGGACAGTTTCAAAATGATCGAAAACAATTTTTTTTTTAATTTTTTCTCAAATATATATACGGTTTATATATAGCCTAATTATCAAAATTTGATTAAAAGATCGGTTTATATTTGATCAAGCTATACGAATTTGAGGTCTGGGTAGGGCGCATTGTATGTTTAGGGAATTTTCCGAAATTTTTAAAATATTGCGTAATTTTTTATCAATGAATTTAAATGCCGTATATGATGCTGCTGACAAGATGATTTAATTACCTTGTACAAATCCTTCAGGGACTCCATGACGAAGAACCGAATAGCCTGATTGGAGCCCTGCTTCATGATGGTGGGCGTGAGGCCCTTGTAGATGCCGCCGATGCCCTCCGCCTTGATAATTTGTCCGACTCCGTGGGCGAAACCCTTGAACTTGGGGTTGGCACTGCGCTGATCGTTGATGAACTTCACCTTGATGGTCTCCATGGGGGTCACCGCAATGATGGCTTCGCAGACACCAGCGCCGAGGCCGCAGAGCAGCTTGCCAGAGTTGCTCAGCTGACCCGAGGAGCCGGCAGAGTGCGAGCGCAGGAATTCGAAGGCGCCAAACCTGCAATGATATTCACATTAAGATGCAATCCGAACCTGGCATGACTCTAAGCTCACCTGGCTGCCGACTTGGGTATGCTGCCGTAGATGAGCACGCTGAGGCCACGGTAGAGGCCGAAGAAACCGCGCTGTTGGATCGTTTTCTTGACGCAGTCGGCGATGCCATTGTAGCGCTTGTTGGCGCCCTTCTCGTCCAGCTGGAGTTGGGTCTTCACGAACTCGGTGGGATATGTGATGCAGATCTCAATGCCGCCCGTTATTCCGCCGGCCACGATGCCCTTCAGGCCGTTGGACCCGCCGCCTGCCGAAGCGGCCGCACCCGTCTGGCCCATCCAGGGACGGTTGTGGAATGGGACGACGAACGTGGGTAATCTGGGACGATCCATATCAGGCTATGGACAAGTTCAATAAAATCGCAAATTTAATTTAAAATCAAAATATATTTTCTGATAGCTATTTTGTAAGAGTTAATGCTAGGAGAAGATCAAATTGAATACTAAACTGTATGTGTGTGTGTGTGTGTTGTGTTTGTGTTTGTTGGGGAAGGAGGTATATGCTATGGGGTGTGTTGGTGTGTGTTTAAAAATAGCTGTGGTAGAAAACAAAGTTTTGAAGGTGGACATAATCAATGGATGCATAAGAACCAAAGCTAAAAAAAAAACAAAGAAAACAATTTTCGGCCTGCCGAAATTCATATATTTCTATAATTGTGTTTGGTCACCAAAACTAATTTTTAACCAATTGTTTATATACTAGTAATTGTTATGTTGGTTATAACTTGCAAATGTTATCATCGAACACAAAAACTTTGACAAACAATGTACAAAAAGTCATTTTTCGATCGATCATTCCTATGGGAAGTAAATGATAAAAGCTGAATTTACCCGACTATCGTATACCCTGAACTGTCATAAAAGCTGAAAATAAATTTTAAATAAAGCCTTTCTACAGCTTTTGCACTGATTCTGAAACTATAAGCCACGGAACTTTAAAATTATAATCTTAATGCTATTCTTTAAAGAAAAATATGCCCTTTTCTCGCCCTCTGAACAGAGTACAAATACATATTGAGCACTTTCGAAATAATTTGTTTGGTTAGGTATATGGCTAATCTATAACGTCTGCTTGTTTCGCGACAATTCATGATTTTATCGCGACGTTTTCACCTTGAAACCAAAGTTCAAACAAAAAACTATGTTGTATAAGTCGGACAGAAACAGTTTAATTAGCTTTTGAAACATCTTCAACTGATTGCGATTACTTAAGATCGTATGATAGGGTTTCGAAAGAATAATAGAGCAGAATAAATCGAACTCTAACCAGAATTCTCTTTTTGCGCTCTTTGCACTTGATAATTTTTTTTTGTTCTATTCTATATTGTTATATAACTTTTAGGAATCACATAATGAATTATGGAACTAACGGCAATTATTATGCGTGTTTATTTAAGAATTTTGCTTAAAATGTATTGCAAACTCAAACATTTGCGATAAAGATAAACAAAGTTTTACGATAACTGCTCATTGGAAATATACGCGCACACACACACTCACGCACACACACGCAGCCGCATGGCTTCAAATTGGAGAGCTGCTGGCGCGGTCTTGATCGGCTTTTCTGATTGGAAACGCCGAACAGATTGCCAATGTAATTCTAGTTGCTGGAACTCAACTCACTTAATTAGCAATTGAATAAATGCAATAATTAAAGCACTCTGGAAGTGGAGCACTTTTTGGGGCCTCTTGGAATGCGACTGCGACGCGTTCGCGGCTAGGGCAGCGACTCAACTGTCTAAATGCTATGGAAAAAATTCCATTTTCCAATCGCAGAGAAAGCTACAAAAATTCAAATAAGCAGCGCACACGTTTGTAAACAAGCTGAAAAGCAACCAACTGCAGATCAAGCGGCTGAGAGCGACGAGAGAGCGTCGGCGAGGGCGACAGAGCGTACCGAAGAGCAATAGTAACGGCGATGGCGTGACACTGGATTTCTGCCTTTTTTTATGACGACGCGGCAGAAAAAAGATCGGCGTCTCTTAATCAGCAAACCCGTTTGGCACAGCGCAAACTTGTCGAAGCTTTTTTTTCTTTAACTGAAAAAGCTCGCCCTGCGCTGGTTAAACACAGCAGCAACAAAAAAATAAAGAAATGAATTATTTTTGTTGCTTAAGTTTTCAAATGGGCGCGCAGTAAACAGCCGCAAAGTAGACAACAGTTTTTTCTGTTGTGATTACACAATGCACACACACACACACCCAAGTGCAGGGCGAGCTTATATCAAATTTTTGATTAACCTAAGTTATGCACATCTATTTATCATGACCCAGCGAATCGATATAAATCTTATCATTTTATGCCACATAATATACGCTTATTTTTTATCATTTACCTAGCTTTGTTTTATTTAATCAGCGGCCATGTGGATAATACTGGAGCCGGCAAACTGTAACTGTTAGCTAACCCAACTGCCGTTAGGTTAGTCACCGCTGTGTCCCCCATATGTAACTGCACTGCGCATGCTCGAGGGCCACCCACACAAATACAGGTAAAGCTCGTTATGTACTCGCATGTACCGTTAAAGCAGCGACTGCGGCAGACAGGAAACGCGTGGGAGTGTGAAACCAAAGTACTATGGGCAAAACACATAAATGTGAGTGTCAGCGAATAACTGTTGGGGGGAATTTCAAAATAAATATGTTTTGAATATGAGGAACCCCCAAAGCTCCTCTCCTCCTGCCTAGCCACTGATCCAGCTTCCCACAGTATAGATATACAGAAAGCTCTCAAGATCATATTAACAAACAGTATTCGTTCACATGTAAACTGATATGATATCAAAGCGAGCAGCCGACAAAAATATTTTGACCTTAAGATAAAACAACGCCATACGTATCAAGCACAAATTATATCTAGAGAGATGGTAAGTAGCTGCGGATCCGAGGCCAAGACAAACCAAAGGCCTATACTGCTTATATTTAAAATATTTATATTCAGAATCTTGAAAATTTAAAGCGAAAATTTAATTTTATTCAAATGCATTTTGAAAATAGTTCACATGTCATTAACATGCAGATTTTTGCATGTGTTTATAAATAAACATTAGAATTAGAGTGCAGTTCTTTTCATATTTTTTGTTGTTAATCAATAACAATATATATTATATAGATATTACTAAACTGGGAATTAGTTCGTAATGCAAATGTAGTTTAGACAGTTGATAATTCAGTCATGTTTTGCAGTCGAATATGTGCTTAGACTGCCTTATAGACGCGCACGCTCTTCACGCTGCCAATGGTGAGTGTCTAGAAACCAAATATTTCGAGTTAGGTTCAGTTAGAGAGTAAAGTTTAATTGCACTTACGGTAATCAGCTCATTGTCCGAGAACTCGCGCACAATGGTCGAGGGCTTATCGCCCTTCTGCTCCTGCGTCAGCTTGTTGCCATCGAGGGTGATCACGCTCTTAACCTTGCGTCCATCCAGAGTCTCCTCGTCGAACTCCTCGCCCAGTTTAAAGCTGATGGCCGAGGTCTTGAATGTCGATGTTGTGGTCATTGTGTAAGTATCACCCTCTAGGGTCACCTCCACAGTGGGGCTGACGGAGTTGCCCATTTTGCGCAGAACCATGCCAACGCCTAAAAATAATGCATTTTAAAGAGCAAATTAGTATTTAGTGATATACATTTTATTACATTTTTCTATAGAGTATATTGCCTGATTCATATAGAAATAAGTTTTTACTCGTTATTGCATCTTAATTTTCATTAGACACATCAATTCATTTTGTTAATTTTGTCAGTTCAATTGAAAACATCTGTATATAACACCTAACCTTAAAATAAGTTTTAAATAATTTGCGACAAACTATTACTTCAAGCACCAATTTTATATAAAAAAAAATAAACACTGAGCCACTACGATGCGGGTTGGAATCTCAGGCTATTTATACAAAAAAGAGTTGTAACTTTGTTCTAACCGAAGGTCAATGTAGTATATGGCACTAAAAATTTAATAATAAAAAACATAACAATAAATATTATCTAGAATATTGAACAATTGGCAGTGGTATTTATTATGTTGAGCTTTTATGAAGAAAGCTTTCAACTGTAGCCTTTACAAATAACATGAATAATAATTTCAATATATATATATATATATATATGCATTATATGTATGCATTGAAAAAGTCTGAAGATTGGAATGGTTACTAATTGAATTACCCAGTCAAAGTTGAAGACCCACACACAATGCAAATCATATTGTATTTAATTGAAATAATAAAGCTGAATTATGAAGTTGCCGGCAAGTAGCCCAGCCCACACCCGACCGAGAATCATACCCAAGGTTAACGATGCGGGCCGGGGGGTGGCGGGACAGATAGACGTACAACAACCTCCGGTACTTATCAATTGGTCAGCCTAAATATAGCGAACTGTACGAGCAAAGCAGATGCAAGCAGCCTTATCGCAATGCACAAGTAACTACACACATAATATATATACATATATATATATATATATATATATATATATAATGTAAGTGCATACATAGTGTATAAAGTATATAGTCACCCCTTGGTGACCATCCATCAGCACAGACAAATCAATTATGCTCAATTATGTATTTGTAAAAGTTTTTAAGTGGACAACCTTTGGGTCTCAAGTGTTTTATGGTTCGATAAGTTCCCACTGCCCATCCATAAAACATTTCGGTTGTTTTTCATTGGGAACCTTTACAGCTGCAGTGCATAAACAATGTAGAAACCTTGTATATCATTTATTTGGACTTGAATAGATTAGCAAACGAACGAAATAAAAAATTCGCACTATTACTAATTTTGTTGCCATACGGCAGTATATGTTGATAAAGGTGCAAAGTGCAAAAAAGAAAAAGTATTCTTCGTAATCGCAAAACTGAATTATCATTATTTTTATGGGCATACATATATAATGTTTATCATTTGTACTTTACGTCCTCGGTGCATCGAACAATCAGATAAACACAAGTATTATTGACGTGTCTCAACAACCATATTCAAGAGTTATTTTCATTAAAAATCTGGTAATCCAAAACTCTTCAAAGTGTAAAAATAATAATGAAAACCCAACCCGACTGAAAGCTGAAAATTGAGACCTTACTTTGGGATTCGATTTTTCTATAAACCGCACAAAGACCGCAAATAATAACAAAATAACATAGAGCCAGCACAATGGGAGACGCATCGAATCAAATTTCCAAGTTCTCCAACCGACTTGGACCTAGGTCCTAGGTATAGTCTAGACAATAGACTAAACAGAACGAAGTTCGGCGTCTAAACAAATTATTGGATGACTGGACTGGGCCCACTTTTTCGCAAAATTAAAATTAATGTAAACGACTGTGCAATGCTCTATTAAAACGGCTAAAAACGGGTAGAAAAATACTTTTTGATGATGGGTTTTATGACTTAAAAGACAGTTATATGATCTTTGAGCCTATTTGAGTAGGGCGATATTGGAACTTAATCTCTCCAATTCAGTCCAAAGCTAGCTCTCAAGTTATGGATAATATAGTAATAGAATATTTAGTTGCCGCAAAAATTTAACGATTTATCTAAAAATTTTAATCCAGCAAGACGAACATACATATGTATATATACCCCTTTTAATTTTTTTCAGCACAACACTTAAATATCGTATATAGTCATAAACAGTCATGCTGCCGCATATGTTATATTTTAGTATTGTTTCTACAGACCCAAAGTAATTAACAATACGTGAAAAGCAAACAAAAAATAGAGAAAACCGTCTTTGGCCAAAGTACACATTTCATTTTAATTAGTTTTTAGTTTAGTGCCCCTCGCGCCCGATAAGTTGTTTTGTGACATTTGTGGGCCGTGCACCTGATTCGTCAGAATTTCTCTCCTTTAGGGCCACAGAAAGAAACGAGAACAGCTCCAAAATACTAAAGCGATAAAAGTAATTTTTGCAACCACGTTTTTCGTTCTCGTAGGCTCTCTCCCTCCCTCCTCTTTCTCTTGCACAGCTGCACAAAAAAAGCGTTTTTTTGCCGGCCGGCTAGCGGCTTTTTTCGGCTGTGCGTTTTCGGCTTCTTTCTCACGCGCTTTCTTGCTCACTCCACTTAGACGGCCACGCGTGCCGCAATATACATACGTAATCATTTATCTAATCAGGAGTTTTATTAGCTAAGAGAACAAAATTGCAGCTTACCCAACTCCTTCATGTACTCATCGAAGTTCTCGGACTTGTCCAGTTTGTACTTCTTGCCAACGAAAGATGCCATTTTTATGGTATTTTACAAATGTCTTCACTTGATTAAGCTCCACGCAAATCAGACCACCACTGCTGAAAGCTCGCGCAAGCAGTCTGCTTTTATAGGCGACCGCAGCACTGCCAACTGCAAGAAATTTTGCAAAAGCTTCGTTTTCGTTTTGTTCTGGAGAGCGCGCGTGAGAGTGAGAGAGAACTTGCGTGTGGTACGTTATCGATATGGGTGCATTCGGTTTATTTTAACAAATAAAGGTAGAATTTATGTTATTTTTCTTACTGTAACAGATAATTGCAATAAATGCAAAGTATATGTTATATTGCTTAATATTTGTTTAATTAAGTGTGCATATAGAGCTATCGAAAAATAAATTTTAACTAACAATAATCGATAATTGCGCAAGCTTTGACCGTTATACTCTTTACAAATATATATGTATACTGAACTATATTTACGTTTATTATATTTTCCAGCGAATTATACAACAATTGTGCAGGGAAAAAGTCTCTTTTGATTGGCGCACGTATCGAAAAAGAAATATGTGTCTCTATTCGCATATCCCAGTCCCTCCCCATCTAGACTTGATCAATTGCACTTTAATTGATTCAAACGTGCCGTTCACATAACTGTCAGAAGTATATCACCAGCACGAATCACGAATGGTGTGAGAACTGCAAGTTCAAGTGCCGAGAATCTGTACATACATATATACTGACTATATATCATATATTCATGCCTATTGTGGTTCCCCCGACAACACCCACATTTCATATACTTTTTATGCTTTTGCAAAAAAATAAAATAAACGAGCAAGAATGACTATCTCCGGGCTGCCAACGTTTTAATACCCTTTACAGACATGTGAAAGACGTGTTACCTGTGCAAAAACTTGTTTTTTGACCGATTGTTTCAACTACATAATATATATTTTAGTTGGATGCGATATTTAGTTTCTGAGCAGTGGAACGATTACAATTCCCCAGTTTGTTCAGAATATCTTGAGAAACAAATGAATTTTTCATACAAAACACTTTCGACCGGTTGTTCCTGTGGCAGCTACATATGTATATGATAAACTGTTATTTTGTAGAGATTTTAGAAGCTTCGTGACGCTATTAATCGTCAAGTTTCGCTAAAACCAATTTTTTAACCAATTTTTCTTATAGGAGCTATATGATATCGGATATAGTATAGATCTGATATTGATAATATTTGGCTGATATATTAGGAATAAAGGGGCGCTCACAAATGCAAAGTTTGGCTTGGATATCTTGAAAACTAAAAAGGTTTTCCTATGGCAGCTATATGATATAGGAGACTTATGAAGAATAAATATACTTTTCAGGATCAAAAGCGTAATAAAATTAAATACCCTCTGCAAGGGTATAAGAACCTCGCGTGTTATTCTTAGTACAGTATTTATAAGAATATATGGCAAATTGTGCGAACAATCTAATCGAGCATTATAATCCATATAAGGCCATCGAATGCAATTCCACAGTATTTGTATGCCACGCTAGCCATGTCTGCCGAATTATATATTTCGTTGCTTTCTTATCTCATTAATTCAATTAGCGTCTTCCGAATTCCCCCTTCCTCATTCCCCATTGCAGTTGTTGTCCGTAATCGTATCTTGAATTTCGTAAAGATAAATAGTGTGTGTATATAGTGTAATATGTGAGGAAATATCGTTACATAAGGTTTTTAATTTCATTTAGTTTTTATCAAGTATTAACATTTCCTTATCTAAATGGCGCAAATAAAATTAAAATAGCCACATGTGGCATGTTTTATTAAGTTAACATTTCTTATATTGTGTAAAAATAGCATACAATTTTGTATTTATTTATTTCATTTTATTATTTATATATCAAATTTAACATTTTTTGTTTGAAAAACAGTGTAACCAAAGTTTTGGCATTTTATGAAAAGCTTACAATCTAAACTGCTTTGTAGTTAGCTAAGTTTCAAACCAGCGTCGTTGACAAAGCAGTGCCGTTCCAAATGAAGTTAAATTTGAATGATCGTAAGTTCTGCTAAAAGCTTTAAAACGTTATAAAAGCAATGAAAGCGCCCATTGCGATTTTATGTATAAATTTAAATACATTTTTTTAATAAATATCTTTGTTAGTGTAAGTGGACATATTTAACAATTTAACATTAAATTTGTAAGTTAACAGATGAAACATGTAACAGTTCATGTCTTGTTGTTTGCATTTCACAGTTCACCCTACTTTCTTTTGCTCTTCTGCCCGGCTATCATTGTTGATAGCAGCTTGCATTGATAACAAATAGCATATCAAGCGTTAATGACTGATTAAAACACACAAATGTCAATCACAATACAGAATATACCGGCCGGCCTATCGTAAAGCCAATAACCAGAGTCCAAAACCAACAAACGTGATTGGCGATTTGCTTATTCAATAAGAGCGGGAGAGAGACGGAGAGAAAGAGCGCCCGCGCTATTAATCCCCAACTCTGAAGTGAGCGAAAGCTCCACGGAGCGGAAAGAGCAAATATTTCTCGTTCTTTTCAGTTGCGCTAAAACAACGCGAGCTGCCGAGTTGTGCGTTAGAACGTGTTCGGCGCTCGGAGCGTAAACAACACGGACTTCGGCTGGAGGACGCGCGGCGAAAAAGCGCGCTGGGAAGTTTTGATAAGTGAAAAGTTGGCCGCCAAACAAAAAAAAAAAACAAAAAAAATAGAAAATAACGCACAAAAACAATAATTCATTATCTATTCGAATACACGCACACACACAAAACAGTAATGAAATTGTGTTGTCGGACTTGTGCAAATGAGGCGTATATGTGTTTACATCGTATACGGAAATTATTGTGATCAGATTGGTGTTAAAGTTTAATTTGCAGAGAGCATCTCAGCAACAAACAAAGCCAAACAGAATGCACAGTAGAACGTTTCTTCGTATTATCCAAGCGATAAGTAAGAGTGGAAAATTTTGAAATATTTTTGAATTTCTATCTATCTTTTCTACACCTTCTATATAAAGGCAAACGCTATTAAAGCCTAAATAATTATACTAACGACAAGCGCGTGTCTACAATGCCTGATGGGTGCTAATGAAGTCCAAACCAAAAAGTCACCAAAATATTCAAAATTATACGAAAGAAATTAAAACAACAAAAAAAAAAAAAAAACAATAAATAACTACACAAAGCTATATATGTGGAGAGTTAACGAACGACAATTAAAGTAAAACGCAAGAGAACAAAATGCAATCGCTGAAGGCCGATGATCTGCCGGAGAATCCCGTGGAGCGCGCCAACTGGCTGTCGGAGCTGATGTTCTGGTAAGTCCAAGTATGCCCCATTTGGACACGCTTCGAGCCGTTAGCACCAGGGTTGGCTGACAACGTGACAACTGGCTGTCGAGTGCTTTATTATTGTATTCATTGGGTCGTTCAATTTACATAGTTAGCGCGTCAGAGTTGAGCTTCCTGGGGGCACACATATATATCTTTATCTATATATATATATTTCAAGTTTGCTCTTTCAATTGGTTGTCACTTAAGGCAACTTTAATATCGTCCGTTCGGCCAAATGTGGCTGTGCAGGCTAATAAAAAGCGATCGTTTGGCCAACTCACCATAAAAAATATGTAATTCAACTTGACAGAGCTTCAACATTAACCTGATATGACAATGCCTAGTGACGTGCCGACAACCAACTCCTACTTATGTGCACACACGTAAGAATTTCATAGATATCAAATGTTATCTCTCAAGGTGCTAATAGATCCCTATGTCAATACCCTAAAAACAAAAATTTTTTGGGGTTTTGTTGCGGTTTAGAAATAGGCTAGAAAGAGAATTTTATTATTATGCTCTCTTTTTTGGTATTTAGTTAAACGAACTTATGATACTCTCAAAAGCAGGTTATTTTTTGACGTAAATTTATTTTCAAATTCAAATAAGCGTGCACATAGCTGTTAACTTAACATCATGTTAAGTTTATTAACGTAAACATTACACATTAAATACACACCGTAAAAGCCCACTTAGCTGACTTTTAACACCTTGTAAATATAGCTTTGTTTTCTTTTGTTATACATTAAAACTATGGTAAAGGGGTATATCGAAGTTCTGAGACTACAAGTGCTACAGACAAGAAATTTGGAAAATTTGTTGTCTCTTGATTTAATAAAATTCGATATTTATCAATTTCCTACTCCGGTTTTTATTATCAATGTTATAGAAGACGCTTGTAAGATCTTGTATAACGTACACAGCGAAATTCATCGCTATTTTTATATAACATCCATTATATTTTCAAAATAGATTATTATCGCTTTTGACCTACATTTTTTAAGCGTCTCTCGGAATTTATCATAGTTAAGAACAATGTATTTGGATTGTAGTATTGTATATTGAACACAAACCACATTTTTCGATATTTTATCAATAAATTCTCCAAAATTCTCCAAAATCGATAAATGTCGGTTCTCATTTCAAATTTTGTAACACTTCCTCGGAATTTAAATCTTTGTACCTTCTCATTGACAGTTGTTTAGTTTTTTTTTTAATATATTTTCCTCTTTACCACTTCCACAATGCATTTTCGAGCATATTTCTTGATTTTTTAATAGATTTAGAAACTTCTTAAAAATCGGTTTCTCCTAGCCAGGTATCACCTAGTCGACCAATGCACTTCTACTGGCCTTTAGCTATCTTTTCTAGCACAAAAATATATCTATTCATGTTATCTGTATACGTTTTATATCTTTGCTGTCGCCATGCAGCTTCGCCATGCCCGTTCTGTTTAAGGGTCGCCAGAAGACTCTGGAACAAACGGATCTCTATAGGCCGCTGAGAAAGCACAAGTCAGGTGAGTGACGCCACAAGATATCACCAATATGTATATGCTAATGCTAATAATATTATCTGCAGATACGCTTGGTGACCGCCTCTGCGCCGCCTGGGATGAAGAAGTCGCACGCAGATCGGCCCAAAATCTGCCGCCTCGTTTGGGCCGCGTGGTAAGCCGCGTCTTTGGCTGGCATCTGTTCGTGACCGGCTTATTGCTGGCCAGTCAGGAGTTTCTCACCAAGTGTGTGGCCTCTGGTGTGTAGCCTTTAGAAACGATTCTAATCACAACTTGTTTTAGGGTAACCCAACCTATTTGCCTATTTGGCATTATGGCTTACTTCGCGGGCGACGATAAGGACCGAACCAAGGCGCAGCTCTATGCAGCGGGTCTGATGGCGGGAACCGTATTCACGGTCGTCTTTGGGCATCCGTACATGCTGAGCCTGCTGCATCTGGGCATGAGAATGCGCGTTGCTTTATGCAGTCTGATCTACCGCAAGGCCCTGCGCCTGAGCCGTACCGCACTGGGCGACACGACCATCGGGCAGGTGGTGAATCTGCTGTCCAACGATGTGGGACGTTTCGATTCTGTGCTGATCAACGTACACTATCTGTGGCTGGCGCCACTGGAGCTTGTCGTGGTCACGTATTTCATGTATGAACAGGTGAGTACGGCTAAAGGGGTGCTTGGGTAGGAGTGCTCCCTAAATGTCTCCCTCTTTCAGATAGGAATTTCCGCGTTCTTTGGCGTCGCTGTCATGCTACTCTTTCTGCCGCTGCAAGCCTTTCTAGGCAAGAAAACATCCGTGCTGCGTCTACGTACGGCCCTACGTACGGACGAGCGTGTCCGCATGATGAACGAAATCATTTCGGGCATTCAGGTGATCAAGATGTACGCCTGGGAGAAGCCCTTCGGCAAGCTGGTGGAGCTCACCCGCAGCAAAGAGATGCTCTGCATCAAGCAGGTCAACTATATACGCGGCATACTCATGTCCTTCGCCATGTTCCTCTCCCGGGTCTTCACCTTTGCCAGTCTGGTGGGCTATGTGCTGCTGGGACACATCTTAACCGCTGAGAAGGCCTTCTATGTCACCGCCTACTACAATATCTTGAGGCGTACGGTCACCATGTTCTTTCCGCAGGGCATTGGACAGTTTGCAGAGCTACTGGTATCGATTAGGCGTCTGCAGACCTTCATGCACCGGGAGGAGACTCAGGTCCGCGACCAATCAATTGACGGCACTGCCTCTGGTTCTGCCTCTTGTTCTGTTAGCGATAAGGAGAATGGCACTCTAATCAACAAGGGCAATGGCGATGCCACAAAGGTCAACGGCAATGAAGAGACCCTCATTGAGTTCAACCAGTTCGATGCCAAGTGGGACTGCAAAGCCCCAGAAAACACCCTGGAAAATATCAATCTGAAACTGGGTCGTCGTCAACTGGTGGCTGTAATTGGACCCGTCGGCGCCGGCAAGTCCAGCCTGATACAATCGATTCTCGGCGAGCTGCCCGCGGAGAAGGGAAGCCTCAAAGTCAACGGCAAATTCTCGTATGCCGCCCAGGAGCCTTGGCTCTTCACGGGAACAGTGCGGGAGAACATTCTGTTCGGGCTAACCCTGGACAAGCATCGCTACCGCACAGTGATCAAGAAGTGTGCCCTGGAACGCGACTTTGAGCTGCTTCCCCAGGGAGATAAGACGATCGTTGGCGAGCGGGGAGCCTCGCTCTCCGGCGGACAGAAGGCGCGCATCAGCCTGGCGAGGGCCGTATACCGTCGGGCGGATATTTACCTGCTGGACGATCCACTCAGCGCCGTGGACACTCACGTGGGTCGCCACCTGTTCGACCAGTGCATGAGGGGCTACCTCCGGAGCGAGCTGGTTATCCTGGTCACACATCAGCTGCAGTTTCTGGAGCACGCCGACCTCGTAGTCATTATGGACAAGGGCAAAATCAGTGCAATGGGCACCTTTGCGACGATGCAGCGCAGTGGCCTCGACTTCGCAAAGCTCCTGACCGACCCCAACAAGACCAATGAGGAGCAGAATGACCACGAGAGCGAGGCAGGCGATATCTGGGATCGTCTGAGCATGGCCTCGCGCAGCAGGCGTGGCAGCAAAACCAGCAAAAGCAACCAGCCCTCACGCAATGAGAGCTTCAGTTCCCTGAACTCCATTGAATCTATTGGCCAGGACGTCGCCATGGCGCCACAGGAAACGCGGGTTGAGGGCAAGATAAGCCTAGGACTTTACAAGGAATACTTCACAGCTGGCAGCGGTTGGCTTATGATCTGTTTCATGGTGTTCCTTTGCCTGGGTACTCAAATTGTGGGCTCCTCTGCAGACGTTTTTCTCTCCTACTGGTAAGGGATTTATTTTGTTCTTTGTGAGATAGTCCTATAAACATTTCATAATTCCAGGGTTGACAAGAACAGAAATGCAGCAGGCAGAGACTCGGATCCGGTCGATATCTACTACTTCACTGCTCTCAATGTCGCCGTCATCGTGTTCACGCTGGTCAGGACCATGCTCTTCTACAAGCTGGCCATGCGCAGCTCCACCAAGCTGCACAACGCCATGTTCCGGGGCATCACCAGGGCGGCCATGTATTTCTTTAACACGAATCCCTCGGGGCGCATTTTGAACCGCTTCTCGAAGGACCTGGGGCAGATAGATGAGCTTCTGCCCACCGTCATGCTGGATGTGGTGCAGATCTTCCTCACCTTGACAGGCATCATTGTCGTCATCTGCATAACCAATCCTTACTACCTGGTCCTGACCCTTGCTCTGGGCGTAGTCTTCTATTACATCCGAGAGTTCTACCTGAAGACCTCGAGGGACGTTAAGCGACTGGAAGCAGTTGCCAGATCTCCGATCTACTCCCACCTCAGCGCCTCTCTCAACGGTCTGCCTACCATCAGAGCCATGGGAGCACAGAAGGCGCTCATTGCCGAGTTCGACAATCTGCAGGATCTGCACAGCTCCGGCTACTACACCTTCCTGTCCACGAATCGCGCCTTCGGCTACTACCTGGACTGCTTCTGCACGCTGTACATCGTGATTATCATCCTCAACTACTTCATCAACCCGCCCGAGAACTCGGGCGAGGTGGGATTGGCCATTACCCAGGCCATGGGCATGACAGGCATGGTCCAGTGGGGCATGCGCCAGTCGGCGGAGCTGGAGAACACCATGACGGCAGTGGAACGAGTCGTGGAGTACGACGAGATCGAGCCAGAGGGCGAGTACGAGTCCGAGCCGAACAAGAAGCCACCTCTCACGTGGCCGGAGCAGGGCCAAATTGTGGCGGATGATCTTAGTCTGAGGTATTTCCCCGATCCCCAGTCCAAGTACGTGCTCAAGTCCCTCAACTTCGAGATCAAGCCCATGGAGAAGGTGGGCATTGTGGGTCGCACGGGTGCGGGCAAGTCCTCGCTCATCAACGCCCTCTTCCGCCTGTCCTACAACGATGGCTCCATCATCATCGACAGCCGCGACACCAGTGAACTGGGACTCCATGATTTGCGCAGTAAGATTTCCATTATACCCCAGGAACCCGTGCTCTTCTCGGGCAGCATGCGCTACAATCTGGATCCATTTGAGGAGTACAGCGATGCCAAGCTATGGGATGCGTTAGAAGAGGTCAAGCTGAAGCCCGCCATCAGCGAGCTTCCCAGTGGACTCCAGAGCAAGATCTCCGAGGGCGGCACCAACTTCAGTGTGGGCCAGAGGCAGCTGGTGTGTCTGGCACGCGCTATTCTGCGCGAGAACCGCGTCCTGGTCATGGACGAGGCCACGGCCAACGTGGATCCACAGACAGACGCGCTCATCCAGGCGACGATCAGGAACAAGTTCAGGGAGTGCACAGTGCTGACAATTGCGCATCGTCTGAACACGATTATGGACTCGGACAAGGTCTTAGTCATGGATGCTGGCCAGCTGGTGGAGTTCGGCTCACCCTACGAGCTCCTGACCCAGGGCGAAACCAAGATCTTCCACAGCATGGTCATGGAGACGGGTCAAAGCAGCTTCGATAATCTGCTTAAAATCGCGGAGAAGGTAAGTCCTGAATAATGTGATTCCGATTATATAGTGTGATTTGTATTGATATATTTTAGGCCTATTTGGAATCACAGAAGCCCAAAACTGCCTAGAACCAATGCATGAATGAATATTCCGCACTCATTCAGATATCCACATTGATTAGCTTTAAGCAGAAGTCTCATAGAAATTATACTGCTTTCAAATGAACGTAAATGTATGTGCTACTTAAAGTATTATTTCTAAGAACTTTAGAATGTAAAAACATTAAAACTACTTTAAAATAAATTTGCGCGACTACAAGATATATAAAACTTATGAAATCTAATTGATAGCAGTTCAATTTGAAATAAGCAACAAAGCAGTTGAAGTTCCAAGACGCATTTGGCAACCAAAAGATTACCATGAGTTTCTTAGATTAATTAATATTTAGTACTCCATTAACTTTTTGGCGGTGATTTATCTTATCCGGTAATGTCACGCGTTTAAGCCTCCGAGCCTCGTTGACCGATTAAGCGATAAAAATGCCGGCCAGCTGGTAAAGATAAGAAGTCAAACTCATATTTGACGCCCATAACACGAGAGGCTCGTTCAGCCCGAGAGAGCGAAGGCTGCGCAAAAGCAAGCAGTTCACATAAATAGCGGAGAGCGATCAGCTGTCGTTTAGTTCGAGTTCAGCAGCCGAAGAGCAAACAGTTCGTCTGTGAATGGAAATTAATTAGGCGTGGGAGGAATGCAATTGCTTTAAATGTGACGTTTTCATCGTATGACGAAATTACGGTTTATCTGAGAATATCAGACATGAATTACTTTCTCTTGGATAGCTAAGTAATATAGATCATATCAATGGTAATATCTGTGAACGGAACGCGGTTTGCAAAAGTGAATAAATTCAAAAATTTAATTTATAAATTAAAAGAAATAAAAAAAAAACGAAACATACAAAGCAAAATAAATAAAAGTGTTAAGTGCTATATTTGATATACAATTAATAAATTATAATGCCACTATTAAAAGCCGATGAGCTACCGGAAAATCCCCGCGAGCATATGAATCCAATTGCGGAGAGTATGTTCTGGTGAGTTCAATTATGTACCCTAATTCTTTTATTGATGACTCATGATAATCTATATACGACTATGTAGAAAATGAAAAATAACTCAAGGCTTAAATTTCCCACCGATATGACAATTTAATGATAGTCCAATAGCTTAATTAATATCTTATCAGCTGGCTTTGAATTGAAACGTGCGCTCTAATAAAACACAATGCCTCAACACTTGACGACACCGGTGACGGTGACCTTTCTAAAGAAACCGTGACGCCACAGAAGCACCTTATAAATTTCGCAGCTTATTGATAAGATAACGTTTATTATTATTTGCCTTCCGATTAAATACTCCTATAGACACATTGAATATATAGTTGACTGGGGTTTCATAAATAAACTTAGTTTTTAGCTATTGTTCCTATAGAATGCTATAAAGCATAATTGATCAATATTGTGGTCCGGATATTTTAAGAATCAAGAAAGTTTTTCATACAAAAACTATTTTGACCAATTATTCTATTGGCAGTTATATGATATAGTCGTGCGAAAAGATTTTGCAGATATATTGCCAGCAAAGTGAGACTCTTAATTATAAAGTTTGGTTGCGATATTTTAAGAAACAAACAATTAAGAACGGTTCAGTCGGACGTAACCGACTGCGTAATACTCGTTCACAGTACACGAAAGTTATAATTATTATTTTGGAAAAATATAGAATTTTTATATTTCTTACGGGCGGGGGTGAGTGGCCAATATTTTTCGGCTCGATCTTAAAGAGAAGGTCACCCAAACACTGTCTGCCAAATTTTGTGACTAGCTCCAAAATTGTGGGAGATATAGCTTTTCGCGATTTGCGGGGGCGGGATTAGGAGGGAGTGGGCATGGCCGGAATATTTTGACCAGCCATCTACGTTTAAAATTTGGTGACTCTAGCTCCAAAATTGTGGAAGATATAGTTTTCGCGATTTGCGGGAGCGGGAGTGGGCGGGGTTGAGTGTGGACGGGAAATTTGTGTACCCTTATTTAAAGGAGCTGACCACAAATCTACCTTTCAAATTTGGTGACTCTAGCTCTAAAACTGTGGAAGCTATAGCCATTTCCGATTTTTTAAGGCGGGGAGTCTGGGGGGCGTTCCATTGGGCGTGGCCGGAATATCAAGGTCTCAATCTTTTGAGGAGGTCACCAGCAATCTACATACCAGGTTTGGTGTCTCGAGCTTTAAAATTGTGTAAATTATACACATGTTACCGTTTTGAGCTTGGAAATATATAGATTTTAGCGGTTACGGTGGCGGAAGGGGGCGTTGACGGAAATTTTTGATGTTTGGTGACCTTACCAGTAATATATATTCCAAATTTGGTGACTCTAACTCTAAAACTGTGGTAGATATAGCCATTTCCGAGCGGGGGCGCTGGGGGGCGTTCTAGAGGGCGTAGCCGGGAAATCAGGGCATTTTTTGGGGGAGATCACCAGCTGTCTACATACCAAATTTGGTAACTCTAACTTTAATATTGTGGGAAATATTCAACTTTAATCGAATTGCGATTTGAGGTGTATCGACATTTTATCGATTTGCTAGCCTCCCAGTGGGCATGGCACAAAAATCTTAACACTTTTTCTGAAGCAGATAACTACAAGAATATATTCCAAGTTTCAAGTCTCTATCTTCAATAGCGCCGAAAAATATTGCGTTCATACGGACAGACGGACGGACAGCATGACGGACATTGCACAAAACCAATATACTAGTTTCACTTCGTGAACGAGTATAACTAGTTTCACTTTTTGACCACTTATTCTAATGACAGTTATATGATATAGTCGTGCGATCTTGATAAGATTTTGCAGATATGTTGCCAGCATAGTGAGACTCTCAATTATAAAGTTTGGTTGCGATATTTTAAGAAACAAAAAAGTTGTTTACTCAAACACCACTTTTGCGACTGATTATTCCCATGGGAACTATAAGAGTATATATCTTATATTTGTTCGACGGATGGTTTCTACGTCAGCTATATGATATAGTAGTTGGATTCGCCCAATACCGACATTACCACTGTATTTATGTATTTGGATCTATTAAATCTTCTAGCTTTGTCTTTCCTTTGTTGTTCAAAGGCCGCAAAAAGACACTGGAACAACCAGACTTATATCGGCCACTCAAGGAGCACAAATCAGGTAATGTTTAAGAATATATTTCATAGCCCTGAAACAAAATTAGTGCCGTCTGTAACTTGAACTGTTGTTAAATAGCTATCAAACCCAACTAATCATCAGATACACTTGGAGATCGCCTCTGCGTCGCCTGGGATGAGGAGCTGCTGCAGAGATCGGCCCAAAAGAAGCCGCCCCGTTTGGGACGCGTCGTGACGCGTGTCTTCGGCTGGCATT
This sequence comes from Drosophila sordidula, assembly GCA_035047465.1. NCBI lineage: Eukaryota > Metazoa > Arthropoda > Insecta > Diptera > Drosophilidae > Drosophila > Drosophila sordidula. The sequence goes on along the minus strand of JAWNPQ010000202.1, from coordinate 5,775,597 downwards.
TATTTATCACCGGAGTGCTGCTGGGCTCCAAGGAGTTCCTAACAAAGCAAGTTTAAGCTTGAGGGGGTGTCCAAGATTATTTGCTTAACGTTAATTCTCTCTAGGGTAACACAGCCCGTTTGCCTATTCGGTCTTATGGCCTACTTCTCCGGCCAGGACACGGACCCAATCAAAGCCCAGTTTTTTGCGGTGTCCCTCATGGCAGCTTCCATCTTGTCGGTACTAACCGGACATCCCTGTATGTTGGCCATTATGCACCTGGGCATGAAAATGCGCGTCGCCCTCAGCAGCCTGATCTATAGGAAGGCCTTGCGCTTGAGCCACACAGCACTGGGGGACACATCAATCGGTCAGGTGGTGAACCTGTTGTCCAACGATGTTGGACGCTTCGATTCTGTGCTGGTCAACATACACTATTTATGGCTAGGGCCCCTGGAGCTGATCGTTGTGACCTATCTTATGTATGAAAAGGTAAACTGGAGATTGAACTTGCGCTGAACGATGATTTATTCTCGATACCCGATTGCAGATTGGATTGGCCAGCTTCTTTGGCGTGACGCTGATGCTGCTCTTCTTGCCCCTACAATATCACCTGGCGAGGAGGACAGCCGTGCTGCGCCTACGTATGGCTCTGCGCACGGACGAACGGGTCCGCATGATGAACGAGATCATTTCAGGCATTCAGGTGATCAAGATGTACGCCTGGGAGAAACCCTTTGGCAAGCTATTGGCGCTAGCCCGCAGCAAAGAGATGGTCTGCATTAGGAAAGTCAACTATATTCGTGGCATTCTCATTGCTTTGGGCATATTCCTGTCCCGTATCTCCACCTTTGTCAGTCTGCTGGGATATGTGCTACTGGGAAACACATTGACGGCCGGGCAGGCCTTCCTCATTACTGCGTACTACAGCTTGTTGCAGCGCACTGTAACCAATTTCTTGCCGATGAGCATTTCTCAGTTATTGGAACTACTGGTGACTATCAAGCGTCTGGAGACCTTCATGCTTGGGGAGGAGACTCAGTTCCAAGGCAAATCAAATGCAATTACTGCGACCGATGCAGAAAACGGTGTGCTGATTAACCATGCCAATGAAGTTTTGGTAAAGGATTACTGCAATAATGAAACCCTTATTGAATTCAGTCACTTTTGGGCCAAGTGGGACTGCAAAGCCCCGGAGAACACCCTGGACAATATCAATCTGAAACTGGGTCGTCGTCAACTGGTGGCTGTAATTGGACCCGTCGGCGCCGGCAAGTCCAGCCTGATACAATCGATTCTCGGCGAGCTTCCCGCGGAGAAGGGAAGCCTCAAAGTCAACGGCAAATTCTCGTATGCCGCCCAGGAGCCTTGGCTCTTCACGGGAACAGTGCGGGAGAACATTCTGTTCGGGCTAACCCTGGACAAGCATCGCTACCGCACAGTGATCAAGAAGTGTGCCCTGGAACGCGACTTTGAGCTGCTTCCCCAGGGCGATAAGACGATCGTTGGCGAGCGGGGAGCCTCGCTCTCCGGCGGACAGAAGGCGCGCATCAGCCTGGCGAGGGCCGTATACCGTCGGGCGGACATTTACCTGCTGGACGATCCACTCAGCGCCGTGGACACTCACGTGGGTCGCCACCTGTTCGACCAGTGCATGAGGGGCTACCTCCGGAGCGAGCTGGTTATCCTGGTCACACATCAGCTGCAGTTTCTGGAGCACGCCGACCTCGTAGTCATTATGGACAAGGGCAAAATCAGTGCAATGGGCACATTTGCGACGATGCAGCGCAGTGGCCTCGACTTCGCAAAGCTCCTGACCGACCCCAACAAGGCTGAGGAGGCTTATGAGAGCGATGCTGGTGACAGCTTATCTGATTCACATTCGCAAAAGATTAGTCGCCAGACATCACAAACAGAGAGTATCTATTCGTTGAGCTCCCTGAATGAGTCTGTAGGCCAGGAGGAGCCCATGAATCGCCGAGAGACACGTGTGGAAGGCAAGATCGGCTTGGGTCTCTATAAGGAATACTTCACAAGTGGCAGCGGTTGGTTCTTAATAAGCACACTGGTCTTCCTTTGCCTGGGAACACAAATTGTGAACTCTTCTGCAGATGTTTTCCTTGCCTATTGGTAAGCTATTCACACTCTACCTTATAAATCATCGAAACATTTCTTTACCCCAGGATGGACAAGAACAAAAATGCCGCGGACAAAGACTCGGATCCGGTCGATATCTACTACTTCACTGCCCTCAATGTCGCCGTCATCGTGTTCACGCTGATCAGGACCATGCTCTTCTACAAGCTGGCCATGCGCAGCTCCACCAAGCTGCACAACGCTATGTTCCGGGGCATCACCAGGGCGGCCATGTATTTCTTTAACACGAATCCCTCGGGGCGCATTTTGAACCGCTTCTCGAAGGACCTGGGGCAGATAGATGAGGTTCTGCCCACCGTCATGCTGGATGTGGTGCAGATCTTCCTCACCTTGACAGGCATCATTGTCGTCATCTGCATAACCAATCCTTACTACCTGATCCTGACCCTTGCTCTGGGCGTAGTCTTCTATTACATCCGAGAGTTCTACCTGAAGACCTCGAGGGACGTTAAGCGACTAGAAGCAGTTGCCAGATCTCCGATCTACTCCCACCTCAGCGCCTCTCTCAACGGTCTGCCTACCATCAGAGCCATGGGAGCACAGAAGGCGCTCATTGCCGAGTTCGACAATCTGCAGGATCTGCACAGCTCCGGCTACTACACCTTCCTGTCCACGAATCGCGCCTTCGGCTACTACCTGGACTGCTTCTGCACGCTGTACATCGTGATTATCATCCTCAACTACTTCATCAATCCGCCCGAGAACTCGGGCGAGGTGGGATTGGCCATTACCCAGGCCATGGGCATGACAGGCATGGTCCAGTGGGGCATGCGCCAGTCGGCGGAGCTGGAGAACACCATGACGGCAGTGGAACGAGTCGTGGAGTACGACGAGATCGAGCCAGAGGGCGAGTACGAGTCCGAGCCGAACAAGAAGCCACCTCTCACGTGGCCAGAACGGGGTCAAATTGTGGCGGATGATCTTAGTCTGAGGTATTTCCCCGATCCCCAGTCCAAGTACGTGCTCAAGTCCCTCAACTTCGAGATCAAGCCCATGGAGAAGGTGGGCATTGTGGGTCGCACGGGTGCGGGCAAGTCCTCGCTCATCAACGCCCTCTTCCGCCTGTCCTACAACGATGGCTCCATCATCATCGACAGCCGCGACACCAGTGAACTGGGACTCCATGATTTGCGCAGTAAGATTTCCATTATACCCCAGGAACCCGTGCTCTTCTCGGGCAGCATGCGCTACAATCTGGATCCATTTGAGGAGTACAGCGATGCCAAGCTATGGGATGCGTTAGAAGAGGTCAAGCTGAAGCCCGCCATCAGCGAGCTTCCCAGTGGACTCCAGAGCAAGATCTCCGAGGGCGGCACCAACTTCAGTGTGGGCCAGAGGCAGCTGGTGTGTCTGGCACGCGCTATTCTGCGCGAGAACCGCGTCCTGGTCATGGACGAGGCCACGGCCAACGTGGATCCACAGACAGACGCGCTCATCCAGGCGACGATCAGGAACAAGTTCAGGGAGTGCACAGTGCTGACAATTGCGCATCGTCTGAACACGATTATGGACTCGGACAAGGTCTTAGTCATGGATGCTGGCCAGCTGGTGGAGTTCGGCTCACCCTACGAGCTCCTGACCCAGGGCGAAACCAAGATCTTCCACAGCATGGTCATGGAGACGGGTCAAAGCAGCTTCGATAATCTGCTTAAAATCGCGGAGAAGGTAAGTCCTGAATAATGTGATTCCGATTATATAGTGTGATTTGTATTGATATATTTTAGGCCTATTTGGAATCACAGAAGCCCAAAACTGCCTAGAACCGCTTGAATGAATATTCCGCACTCATTCAGATATCCAGTTTGATTAGCTTTAAGCAGAAGTCTCATAGAAATTATACTGCTTTCAAATGAACGTAAATGTATGTGCTACTTAAAGAATTATTTCTAAGAACTTTAGAATGTAATCTTGTATTTAAACAACATTAAAATAAATTTCAGAAACTTCAACTTTTTATAAATCTTTAATTAAAAATACATTTAAATTAAAATCATTCTTCACAATGTAATATCAGAGAGCACTAAAATATGGGAATAGAAAGGATAGAAAAGAAGAATAAACAAAAATTGTTTTTGCATTTTGGGCAACAGAAATTATGGGCATAGAAAATCAAGCGTTGCGTTTTCGTTTTGTGTTTGCGTCTCCATCTCCATGCACCAGAAACTTGCCATAACCGTGTATACGACTGAATTCCGCTCTGTATTTTAGTGCTCTCTGCTGCTGCTGATATAATTCACACAAAATGTTATAGCAAAGACACACTATCTACTTGGAGTCCACAAAAGTTGGGCACTTAAGCTAATGCAACAACCAACGAAGTCTGACACTGGTTCAGACACATTGCGGTGAATGGCTTGTGGATATTGTTATGTAGAATTTATTGACATGAAATAGGTATGACGCTTAGTATACCCTATAAGTGCGATGAGTTGATAAAATAAACATGTCTTATCTAGTGATCACTTTTAACGACTTTCGATATGGGTGTATTTATTTAATTTGAGTCAATTCAATAATGTTATTTAAGATTTTCAGTTGGTAAAGGTACCGCTTCATTTTCTAATTTATAGCTTTTTAAAATCCGAATTGAGTTTAATTTTCTTTTTATTACGATAACTTTGTTGAAACAATATGAAAAGATTATAAAATAAATAAATGAATGAATAAAACTATTATAAGTATTTGTATCATCTTCACCCTGAAGAGAATATGTTTATAATTAAATTATTTAAATTATTTATATAAAGGGTTATGAAAAAACTCGCTACAAATAAAAATATTTTATTAGTCATTGGATTTTTAATTTAAACAATAATTATCATACATCTACTAAGTCTCAGCGTCACTTGTCTCGATTTCAAGCGCATTACAGAGCACAAATTCAAGGATTGCCCATATTTATAGACGCATGCATACACGCACGCACACATGCGCACACACACAAGTGCAGATGCGTGTCAACTGATGCCGCGACCTCCAGCTTTGTGTCTAATTGGCCGCAACATTGTGAATGCAAACAATTCACAGCTGCAATTTAACAACAATGAAATGAATTTTTGGTGTTTCAGAACCAATTGAGCCGATCTTTGTGTGCGCAATTGGAAGTTATATTAACATATGGATGGGCATTTCCCCCCCACATACACACGCGCATTCCACATAGCTGCTGCTGTCTGTCAAAATTGCCAAAAACAACAATAATGGCAACTACAATAACAACAGATGTTCGAAGCTGCGCGAAAAGGTAAACGAGTTGCGCTCACGAGCGCAGGCGAAGAGAGCGAGAGAGCAATGTAACTGGTTGGAGTGAATGTGTGTATGTGGGAGGCATGTAACACTGACTATGACCTCAAACCACCCACAGCTACTATGTTGTAGCTGCGCGCGCTGGCAGCGACGCTGGCGTTAACAGCGCGTTTGCATTTTTAAGCAAATATTTTTGCATTTGCTGACGTCACATGCCACAAAATGCTCTTGTTGTTGTTGTTGTTTCTGTTGATTGTTGTTTGTTGCTTATTGGTTTGTCAGCCCGTTGTTGTTGTTGTGCCCACAAAAGGTGCGCTTACAATTTTCTCCACTTTCTACAAGAAAAATGTGAGAAATCAAAAAGATGCCACCGCTTTGTCTTTGTATTTGTTTCTAGTTGTATGTGTTTATGCTTGTATGTGTGCGTATTTGTGCGACGACCACAAAAGTTCACTGGGAAAGCAACATGAGACCGCATTGTTGTTGTTGTTGAAATGAAAATAGACCGCAATTTATTGATAAAAATCTATCAAAATGTAACACACTGATAAGTTCGCTCTCCGTTTTTGTTTCGACTCAAACAATGGCTGTTCTTTCAGAACAGATGGCTGCCGCCTGGAGCCCTAAAGCAGCGCAGTCGACGTAAACGTCGCGAACTCGGCGGCGGCATTCAATTGATGCAAAGTGGAAGAATTAAAAAAAAAAGCAATTGACGATCAGCAGCGGGGGTGGCAAGTATGCTAAGGAAACTCCAGCAGAAGACATATTTTCATGCTGAAAACGTTCGAAATGTTTGTTTACAATTTACAGCAAAATGCTGACGACAGGCGCAAACGCAGAAAAATAGAGAGCGAGCGAAAGAGAGGGGCAACTACATTCTAAACGGGAGAGCAGCAGTGAGAGTGAGTGCCGATCGAATACATATTGAGTGAGTATCCACGCCGATCGCTTGTTCAGATTAACGCCTGTCTGTGTGTGTGTACAAAATTGTGGGGGGATGACATCACCGCACGCTGCTGTCGCAAAGTTCGCACTGTAGCATTTTTTATCTCTCTCACTATCTCTCTCTCTTGCTAAATTCATTGCTCTCTAAGTTTCATTGAGACGCCAACACCTAAACAAAACGTGCAATTGTGTGTGTGTGTGTGTGTGTGTGTGAATGGTTGAGCACAGTGGGTTAAAATGCTTGCATATGTGTATATATACTTATTTATGATTTTATATTTGATAAGAGATACTTTTATATAACTCATTGATTAATTATATAAACAAATTTATTATAAATTTAAATGTGTCAAAAAACTATCACAAATATTTTTAATTGCGCACATCTTATAATAATAATATTGAATATCAAGCACTGCATTCGTACAATAATTCCAGACAAGCGGAACTCCATATAATCGGCATGTACTGTATTTAATTTCTAAAGTATGCTACACTTCGTCGTTACGCTTGCAATACACACAAGTGATAATGCACCGTTTAATATATGCTCTGCAGCACTGTGCGCTTACACGTAGGCGCAACAACAATTCAAGTGGATTCAATAGTTCGCCTGCCAAAAGAGAGAGCAAACAGACGGGAGAGAGCGCGCGCTTGCCTAAACTTACGCCAACACTGACTTTTTCATTTTATTTTTTACGCGCAACGTTTATGGCTGCTGCACGTATGCATGTGTGAGTGTGTGTGTGTGCATGTGTGAGAGAGAGTGTCTGTGTGTGCATGGCGTTCTCTCTGGTTTAGACCAGGGGGCCACTCCATATTCAATCAGTCGTTCGGAATTCGCGAAACTATGCGGTCGCCGTACGAAGATAGAGCTGCCGTGACCACGGATCACAAGTACTACACCAGCCGCAACAGCAGCAGCTATAGCAATAATAACAATAATTACCATACGAACTTGAATGGCAACGGCAATGGGATACCCTATCACGCGCGCGAAAACTCGCTGCCCTTTAGCTATGGCAATGCCAAAGCAGCGACGCCGCTGCGCAAAACACCAACGCCAACGCGACCCGACAGTTTTCTCGACGACGTTTTTGGCCTAAACGGCAGTAACGGCAATGGCAATAATAACAATAATAACGGCAGTGATATGATAAAGCCGCAGCCACGTCTAACGAGCCCTTTGCTGGTGCGCAAAACACTCGGTAATGGCCAAATGAATGGCTCGAATGCGAACACGAATACCATATCGAATACCTACCATTATGGGTCAACAGCAACGCCGCCACGGGCCGACTTCGAGCAGCTGCTGAGCGAGCGGCGCGACAAGGTCTACAGCGAGTATCGGGTGCGTGAAAAGGAGCGTGAAAAGGAACGTGCTATGGCACGTGTGCCGCCCATGCCGCCGCAGCGCCGCCAAAGCAACGGGCCGGTCCACAGCAAATACAACTACGAGATCGAGTTCAACCTCAATCTGGATGATTTGGGCGAGCGCAGCTCGCTGCCCGCCCCGGCGCCCTACAACACCCGGAACATTGAGCCGCAGCAGCTGGGACAGGATGTGCCCGATGGCGCCAGCCGAGGCCACAGTCGCCGCTTGGAGTCCACATTTGTGGAACGCAATTATCACACAATTAACAACAACAACAGCAGCAGCAGCAGCTTGGAGCGACCTGCAATGGAGGTGACACACAAACCGGCGCACATTTATGGCCAGAACCAGCTGCAGCTGGAGACGCACACGCGCAGCCGTCGCGATCTGTCGCCCATTTATGCGATCAGCAGCAAGCGCAGCAACTACACGGCTGCAGCTGCTCCAAATAGCAATGGCCAGCAACAGCAGCAGCAGCAGGCGGATTACCTGTTAACGCCCAGTCCCACCAGCCGCCCGGAGACGCCCGCCTTTCCGGTCACGCCGCGCACCCCATTCGGCAGCAGTACTCTGCCGCGCGCCTCGCCCGCCGCCACGGAGTCCATTTATCAGACGCACCAGCGTCTCAATTCCGCCTCGACGCCCACCTTTGAGGTGGCCGCAGATCTGGTGAAATTCGCCCGCAACTCGGCCAAGTTCTGGTACAAGCCGATGTTGGCCCGCGAGGATGCGATTGCGCTGCTGATGAATGCGCCGGCGGGCACATTTCTGGTCCGCGATTCCACCACGTACGCGAACGCGTACGGGCTGGTCCTGCGCGTGGCCGAGCCGCCGGCGGGCAGCCACGAGCTCGTGCGTCACTTCCTTATTGAGCCGACACAGCGTGGCGTCCACTTGAAGGGCAGCGACAACGAGCCCACGTTCACCTCGCTCTCGGCGCTGATCTACGAGCATTCCATAAACCGGCTGGCACTGCCGTGCCTGCTGCGCATACCCGAGACGGATGTGGTGCCGGCGTTGGCCAGCACAACGTCCGCCCAGCAGCAGTTGCTCAGCCACGGGGCGGCGACCAATGTGCTTTGGCTGTACAGCTGCGATACGGAATCGTTGACGGGCAACGAGGCCATACGCAAGGCGATACGGCTGATGTACGAACAGCGACAGCTGCCGCCGCCCACCGAGGTCCACTTCAAGGTCAGCGGGCAGGGCATCACGCTGACGGACAACACGCGCAAGAAGTTCTTCCGCAAACACTACACGGCCGATGTGATCTCGCATTGCGCCATCGATCCCGAGAATCGCACGTGGACCAAACCGAACGAGACCGACAAGAAGACCATCTTCGCCTTTGTCGCGCGCCAATCGCACAGCTCCAAGGATAACCAGTGCCACGTCTTCTGCGACCTATCCGTCGCACAGCCCGCGGCGGCCATTGTCTCCTTCGCCAATCGAACGCTGCCCACCGAGAAGCAGCGCAACTATGTGCTCTGAGGAGCACAGAGGAAGAACAGTCGGTGAGTGGCCGGGCATTTATTAGGGCCATAAAACTCGCGCAAATGTCTTGGGTGTGGCGTCCTTGGGCGTGCATTCAATTACAGTGGACACTCGGTGCAGTGAACCACCACTGCTCGAAAATATCATATCTACGGCCTTTTATGGTGAAGGTGGGATCAGAACCCCTGTTACTTGTTTCCTGTTAGTATTTAGTAGGTAGTTTAAGAGTAATTCACTTCTTACATTTGTGGCGTGGGGTGACAGCAGCCTTATTGGAGCTGGCTGGAGTTCCCGGCTTGCTGCGGTCATTGCTGAAAATATCAGAAAAATACTAAGGTGAGAATTCAGGTACGAATGTTACCTTGTGATCCAGCTACCAAGAGCTCGAAGTCAGAAGTAGGTAATTCAAGGCCTAAAATCTTCGTTAAGTGATTATAGTTCAAATCAAAGAAAATGCTTTTTCAGAATCAATTCTAATTCGAAAATCTTTAAAAATATATTTATTAACTGTAATATATAAAAGGTTCATTCCCTTCATTCTCAAATATACTTTTCTCTTTAATTTATTCTCCACGTTATTTCTACCTCACAGACTTTTAAAAGTTGCTAATAACCGTTGTCCTTAAAAAAAAAAAAAAAAATTAAATCATTAACTTTATTCACTATATTTCATTATTGTCTTAGGGATTTTGATTATACAAACAAAACCAAACAGAAAAGTTTAGTTTATATTCCATTTTTTTTTTATATTTCCCTTATTCAAAGTATTCACTGTACATGCAAAAACTTCCATCAGGTTTAGCGTCAAGCGGAAAACGATTAAAATTGTTTCAGTTTCCTTGGGCGTTTCTTTGGCCATCCCCCTGTTTGTTTATCTAACATAATGTCCCCCCTTACGCCGCCCTTGGCACGCTGCCTTATTTGTTTGTTCTATGGTCTTCACACATATCCATCGATGCGTGATTATATATGTATGTATATACATTTGCCACATCACATAAACACGGTCTAAAACACACATACTCAACGGAAGTTTCTGTCATGAGTCAGTTGCCCAAAATATGATTCCGAATACAAATTGGATTGATTTTCGATCTGTAAAGGCGTTCGCTTGGATTTTTATGGTAGCAGATTCTAATGGGGCCCACGCCTGTATGTACAATTTTTACTAAAGGCATTTCTCTATATTGTATATTTGATTAATTTGCCCAGCTCACGGTCATGTGTTGAGGTCGCCCGATAAGGCCCACAGTGCCCACTATGCACAGACATGCTTATAGGCAACTTTTCTCCTGATTACTCACATATTTCATTTCGCCTATCAGCCGGCTCAATTTGTCGTTGTTCTCGTATTTTCTTAGACAGTTCGACTGTATTGAGTATCGATATAAATGATTGGGAATATCAGCTTTCGATTCATTTGAGTATATCTTATCTATGAAATCCTTAATTATTGAAACTGAAAGTTATTCAACAGCTTTAAATTCTATTGTTTTTATTATTTTTTTTATTTAATATATAAAATATTCTACAAAAGATTGAAGAGTTTCCTTTCTCTTATAATACTCTTCATACTTTGTTTTCCAACACTTGTTCAAATGCCTGTGAATTGCAGAAAAGGTAATTTTTACTTGCTTTATTTTATATTTCGCTTCGTTTTTCATCACATTATCCAACGTTTACTTATTGTTTTAGCTTTGCATAGATCATTAAGATCCTTTAAATAATTCTCGCATATTTCAAGGCAACAAGTTTCAGAACTTTGGAATTTTTTTTAAAAACTAAAGGCAAATAAATAACGGTATACATATATGCAAAGCAATAGTAAGAATCGAATATAGCGCAAATGTTTCAACAAATTCTGTGTAAATACGCATACAGACGCGCGTCAATTGCGCATTTTAGAAAACGCAAAAGAGAACGGCGGCAAAAAAAAATTAATTCCAGACGTGTTTTCGTATTTGAATTTTTATGTATTTTTTTTTTGTATACCCTTTAAAATGAGGTACTATAGTTTTGTCACGAAATGTGTAACGCATAGGAGACCACATAAAAAATGTAGCTTCTTAATCAGTATCGACAGCCGAGACGATATATGTTTCTATATAAACTAGTCTCTCAGTTTTTAAAATCATCGTCATGAATGTTCGCAAAGCTTTGCAAAATATTTTAAACCTAGGACAACTATATTATATTGCTGCCATAGGATCAATCAGTACAAAATCTTATTTAACTATTTATGATATATATATATTACTCACATCTTCCACGGGTAAGGGTATTAAACCTTCATTGCCTGAAGATAACAGATCTTTTTGGTTTTTTCCGGTTTTATATATTTTTTTTATTGTTTTTTGCTATTTGTATCCAACGATTTCGCAGAGCTCGTGTATAAAAGTAACAGTAAATATAATTGAAAATTCTAAAAATAAAATTAAAAATTGCTCCAGCTTACGGAGTAAACATACGTCAATTCGCTCTCATTTTACGCCACTTTGTCCCTGTCTCTTTCACTTCTCCGACTCTGTCGATTGACCCCATCAAGTGATCCGTTTGATCTACGATTAAGCAATTAAAGCTACATACGACATATATAAATTATACAGATTTAACGACCTTTTGTGCTTAGTCAAGTGCCATTTTTAACATATATTTTTTTCCATTTATTTTTTGTTCCAGGTGACTTACCGTTAAAACTGAACAGTGTTGCACAGGGCAATTTAATTACAAATGTCACGCAACGAGCACGAAAATTAGACGAAGCGACACGAAAATAAGAAAATATATAAAATAAATTAACAAAATGATGTCAGTTAGAGTTTATGTGACGCACACTTACACACACACTTGAATTGGCTAAACGCACAGTGGAACAAAGCACAAATATGTGTTAAATATATTTATATGGGTCTAGGATATAATACTTTCGTGTTTTTTTCTCTCAATAAATAATTGTTGATGTGCTAAAAATAAATATCCATAAATTATGCAGTGCTACCTTGTACATTAAAACCTTAACAATAATTGAACATACCTTATATGTATGATAATGTAAGAAACAAACATTTACACTAAAAATCTATTTTAAGCACTGTAAATTAATTTTTAGTTAGCTTAAATATTTTATTACTAAATCCCGTTTGAATTGTAATTGAAATTGAAATTGAAAGCTATATAAATTAATGTTTGTTTAATTCAAATTCAATTATATAATGTGCTTTTTTCAACTGACTTTGTTCCACTGTGCAAAGATTAACACGTTATAAGATACCTGAAAAAAATGTTGTGCACATTTTTTATGTCTGTTTACAAAATGTACTATTTTTAAGGCTGAACGCTGTCAGGCGAAAGCTTATCTATCTAATATGTATCTATAAAACTTGATACAAATAATATTCATTTAGACACAAGGGCGAAACGTTATAAATGTTAATTCAATTTACAGCTTTCAAAAAAATTAAAAATACAATAATGCAAACCCCAACACAAGTTTGCCATATAATTTATAGCTATACTATAATAATAATTAATTCATGTGCTAGACTTAAGATTTACTAATACAGTCAATATAAATAAAGTGCAATGATGTTGAAGTTAAAAAGTCCTTAACCAAACAAAATATATATTTAGCTATTATTTCCATGGAATTTATTTTAAAATATACACGTGTTTAGTTTGCCAATAAATTGTTGGGGGAAATACGGCACATAAATAAATATACATATATGCCATTATTATTAATTGCCAGCATCTGTTTGTAATTTGATTTTCACTTCGACAGCGAGTTCTAATTCCAAAGAAGTACAATGGGCGAATATAAACAAATACATGTAACTATTGCGGTGCTGCCGCTTTTGTTAAACAATTAAACTGACTGACTACTATATATGAGCATATATAGTTATATATATATAGATACACAATACGGACGATTTCTCGCACACAATGCGCACAATGCTTGGCTGCGGGTTTTGTTTTGTAATTTAATCTTATCGTTTGACAACTACTATATAGATATTTTTCCCAGATATACAAGCTATATGGTCAGCTAACAAGTGTAGAAAAAAACAAGCAAGAGCGCTCTAGTCGGGAGTGCCCGAATATCAGATACCATGCACAGCCGTCAGCTGCCGTAACAGGAAGTTTTCAGGAATTAAAAAGACCGTTTAATATCATTAAATTTATCCCCAAAAGGCAAGGTGGGGGAAGGTATAAAACAAGTAAAGTAAGAGAACATACGTATCAAATTTGGTGGCTCTAGTACTTAAATAAAGTGGGGTCGAAGCTGCTTTGTTCTGTCCATTAAAAACACACGCACAAAACACTTAAACCTCTTTTTTAGCGGGAACAGGGTATACAAAAATAGTCAGACACTGTGCACTTAAATAAGCCGCATATACATATGTATGTATCTAGAAATTCCATTAAATATTTTTCTAATTGCAAATTTATAGCTTGATAAAAATGTGTGTATTTCAACCCCCATCCCAGTGTTAGTGGGTTAATGCATTTTATAACACTACAAATAGCAGCAACAACAGCAGCAGGAGCAGGCAAAGCGAGTCAAGTGAAATGAAAATGCGACCGGCGGCGACCTTGAAATAAATTGGTGCCGCGATGACGTCATGCGTCAACAATAACAAACTGGCGCAACAGGCAGCAGAGACAAGCAACGACAGCTGCTCTCTATTTCTCTGAATGTGCCAATAAGAATTAACCATTAAAATTGGCTGCAACTACAAATTTCAGGCACAAATTCTATGCATAGCTTCGAAACCACTTTGCACCCACGAAATTTTTGATGGGATTTCTTTGTTAGTCGCACGCGTTTATTATAATTTTTGGCTGCGACCAATTTCCTTTTTTTTAATGGCTAGCAGAAAGCGAAACCGGTTTGTCATGTTCTCTGGCTAATATGCGAATGCGTGTGTGTGCGTATGTATTTTTGTTAATTAAGCAACCAAAAAACAGAAAAACATCCGACGCTGAAAAGGCGCCGGCGGCCAACGCGCTTTGGCGACAATTTCGTGCGTGCGTGCGTGCGCTGTTGAGCAACAACAATTTGACCAAAAGCATGGATTTACCCTAGACTCTGTATGCTAACAAATATTTGAAATCGTCACCAATTTGAATCAGATATGCCTATAAAATATGATAACATACGTGTACATAATTATAAATGTATATTATATACACTTATTTGCAACAATCGAACTATCGATTATATTGACTATATATCGGCGGTAACAGAGACCTGTTAAGTTAAATGTGCGCGCTCCGTTAATTTTAAAATGTGCTGTTATGTTTCTGCAACTCGATTCAATACGGATTTAATTGAACAGCAAGAAATCTGTATAAGTTTAGTAAATATCAAATTACAAATTTCTTTTAAATCTTGCATTAATTTTAATACATTTGGTTGTGTGAGTGTTTGTGTGTGTGTGTACAAAAGTGAACATAAAATCAACGTACTTTCACACGCTGCTGTGAGTGTATCTGAGTGTGTGTTCATTTTTAGATATCTACATAGCTACATAGTTCTGTTTACATCATATTTAATTAAACATAATAAATACATTTCTAAGCATATAATATAATATATATAGTGTATATAAATATAACAAATAATACATCCAGTTGTTACGGCTAAACAAAATCGGGCCTCGCAATTCGTTCCAACAAATTCAACAGTACAAGTGATACAAAAATACATCATAAAGAACATCAACCCAATCGCAGCAGTATCAAAATACAAATGAAGTTAATAACATTCGCTTTGATCCGGAATAAGTCGGATTTGTCGTATTACAAAATGGTTTCTTTTTCTTTTCATTCAGTTTAGCTTTAGTTTTTAGCTTTTATAGTTCAGTTTTAGATACAAGTTTCGCTATGTTTTCACGAGCCAATTGCCATAAGGTTGTGCACTAATTCGATTTAGCGGAATACGGACTGGTGGAGCCCACCGAGGGTGGTGTGGGCGTGGCGCCACTACGTATGCCATCGCCCTCGCACACATATTTGCCTGTTGAAAAAGGAAATCCTAATATAATCTGATTAGACCTCTCAAGTAATTTCACACACACCTGAAACAAAACGCCTCTTGACCAAGGACAGCCGATAGCCGCTGCCCTGCAGCTCAAACTCAATGCCCGACAGGGTGGTGCCCTCACAATTGAACTGCGTGGCCAGCATGGCCGGCGTGGAGGGGCCATCATTCAGCTCGAGCCGCGCACGCAGCGTGCCCACGCCGCCATCCTGTGAATTCTGCGAGATGTCCGTAAAGTTCCAAACCAAGCGATTCGATTCACCCAGCCTGCAGAGAGTGGGAGTGAACAAAGATAGGAGTAAAGGTATATCACGCTGTCTTACCAGGACGAATGCGGCTTGGATTGCACATTGCGCACGGAGCCATTGACCGGCACGGAGAGCGTGACATTCAGCAGTGGCGAAGCGCTGGCCATGGCATGATTATTGTACTTGTAGTCAACTTTGAGCGCCGTATAGCTGGGCTCGCACTTCCAGTAGCTCACCAGCTGGAAGGGGCACGAGCTGGCGCCCGGTTTGGTGCGCACCTGATACTTCAGTATGTCCACGTTGAAGTACGAGGCAGCCGGATTATTCTCCGCCTGCTTGCGCAACAGTGCAGTCAACGCGGGCATATTAAACTCCAGCAGCGTGCTCAACGCGCTCGACTGTTGGCGATCTCTGTGGAGCAGATTGGGATTAGCAGATGTGGAGTAAAAAATACAAATACTAAAAATTTCTCTTTTTACACGGTTTGGAAATAACAAGCAGTAAAGTTAAATATTTCTCTTTTTAGAAGAATTGTTTTGTTTCAACATGATTTTAAATACTCTTCTACTGAAATATGCACAATGGGAAATAGAGATAATGAAAGATAAATATTTTACCAAAATTACGAACAAAAATAATTGTAGTATACCTTTATATTTATAAAATATTCAATGAATTAATATATGGAAATACGAAAAATTATTTCCCAAGTGAACTGCAACAAGAATCTTTTAATACTGCTTGGTATACTTTTAAACTGTTATCGTGTAAACAGAGAATTAGGTGTATACTAGACATGTATAATTAACATACATTTGCACCAGCTTGCCGTTGGGCACGAGACTCTCCAGATTTTGTACTTGCTTAATGCGAAAGCCCAGCTTGGCTGGATTTGGATTATTGGCTAACAGGCCGGCAATGCCGGCTGGGAATGATAGCATCATATCACCGGACACCTTCACCTGGCAGCGCGACTCGTCGCTGCCTCTAAAATAGGCGTGTATAATCTCATGGAATGCCACCGCCAGTGGTATTGTGTCCGATATACCAATTGTCAACGGCGACGGACCTCGGGACGAGCCCATGCCCCCAATGGCAGTGCGAAACTCCAGGGAGCCAATGCTGTCCGCCCGATTCATCGCCGGCGCCGGACTCATGCGTCCGCGACCCAATGTTGTTGTGCCCGCAGCAGCAGCCGCTGCGGCTGCAGCTGCTGCCGATGCGGCCGGGCCAATGGCAATCATGTCGGAACGTCGCGAGGGCGGACGTGGTATGGCAATGCTGCTACCACCGGCGGATGTGGGTGTGGGTATTTGCCGGCCCGGGGGTTTGCTCAGAGTGGCCGATGTTGGCGCCGACGAAACGGTCATGTCGCCCAGCTCTGAGAAAATGTCGCCCAGGTCCGCGTAGCGATTGTGGCTCGCATTATTAGCATTGTTGTTGCTGTTGGACAATGTCGGACTCTGCAGCGGCGCATACGGATGCACACTGGCCGTCGGCGTTGATGCATTCGATATCTCTGGCGACTGCTGACGCGAGGCAGCCGCGCCGCGTGCTCCGCCCTGCAGTTGCTGGCTCTGATGCTGTAAAGTAAGAAAAATATTCGAAATTAATTTTAATTTCTAATACATTTATTTATTGTATTTTGTGCTTTGAACACCTCATCATAATGATATATGATTTTTAAATGTAGCGCCAAATATTAGCTTGCAGCGGCTGTTAAGAGAGCGTGTATTACAGAGAGAACTAAAGTAGCCCTACTACTTTAGACCTAGGGCTACTTTAGTTCTCTCTGACTGACAACGAAGCTGGCTTAACAGTTAAGATCACATAACAGCAGTCGCTGTTAACAGAGCACAATACTATTTCATGGTAGTTAAAATGTTAAGCAAGCAAAAAATATTTATAAAATGCTATAAACTGTTGTTTGTAATAAAGAAAATAGCGCAGCAGTAATAACGCAAAATCTCTACAGCTTTAAGTTCGTTACAAACGCAAAAACATAATAAACATTGGCTGCACATTTACAGCAGAATTTTAAAGCACACTGTATACAGCATATTATAGTTGCTGTTGCGATAGTTTAACAGGTAACAGGCATTTCAGCAGTCGATGTTAACAGGCCACTATGTTATTTCAGAGCAGTTAAAATGTTGAGCAATCAAAACGATTGAAATTCGAAAAATATGTATAATAAAAATATATACAATAGAGAAAATTGAAGCATCTTTACATGAGCAAAAACATTGTAAACATAGGCTGTACATTTACAGCAGAATTTAACAGCATGATGTTATAATTTTCTTAAATCTTTACATACCGCAAAAATTCCCGTTGGTGATAGCGATATATTCTCAACGGTTGCCCGCAGCTCATCCACGCTGGCCGACATGGGCGCCTGTCCGTTGTTGAGCGGCTTAATCTTGACGTGAATGCGTCGCTTGTCGTTATCCGAATCCGAGTCCGAGTCGGTGTAGAAACTGCCAGCTGCTAAACAAGTTGCACTTTGAGTATGCAAAACATTGGATATGGAGCAAGGAAGCTTACACTTGTCATGGCCCTCCTCCCAAGCGATTTCCTTGGCTGGCTGTATGCTGAAGCCCTCCTCATCCACCTCGTATCCACCAGCTGTACTACTGGCGTTTGCACCACCAGCTGCGGCTGCACCAGCTGATGTTGCCGCTGCTGTTGTGCCCACGCCGGACGTGGCGCCGGCATTGGTCAGACCGCTGCCACTGGCCGCAGCTATGCCCACGGCGCCGCCGCTGCCGCCCATGCTGCTAGCGCCCGCCGAATCAACGCTCCCTTGCGCCGAGGTAGCCGAGAGAGCAGCCAAGCCGCCGCCTGCACTGCTGCCGCTGGAATTCTGCGTCTTCATGCTGCGACCATGATCATCATAGTCGAGCAATGAGTTGTTGCCACGCTCCACGCTGCAAGGAGGACAAATAAAAGCCAATTAGAACTTAAGTGGCTGAGAAAACTGATGTAAATATATTCTACCTTGTCAAACGTTCCTCCTGTATATTGTGATCCGCAGCCTCGTTGTCTTTCTTCTTTTTAGATTTTTTGGTTTTCGCCTTGTCGCGTCTACTACGCAAAATGCCCGAAACTGTTTTGAAATAATATTCAATTTTAAATCGAGCTAACATAAGCTACGGATTCTTGGCAACAAGCTTTACAACAATCATTGTGGGTAAATAAACATAAAGTAATCTAAACAAATCAGATTTACGAGCTACGCACTTTAACACCAGGTTACCTTTTTAGAAAAGTTATAACAAAATTATATAAAATCTTATAAAAAGAGAGATTAATAATAATCTACTTCAGTAGTATTAATCAATGATATAAATCTTTCAGTTTTTTTTTTTTATAAAATGGTTGCCAACAAATATATTCGTTTTGTAATTTTAAATTATATTTTATCATTTAAAAGAAAATACAATTTTAAAACCGTTTAAAAATAGAATTATAGGATGCATCATCATTTTACTAGTAATTTTAAATTCCTTTCTTTTTAATATAAAAAAGGAAAAATCAATATTTTTTAAATTTCTACAATTTCAACAAATGCAAAAGAGGAAAAATATGTAAAAGCACTAAGTTTTGAGATTCTCTCTTATCTTCTTATTTCTACTTGCTCGAATTTTATATATATTTACAAAACCACACTTCAGGAAATTTCCTACAAACATACCAAGTAATTTTCGTATAAACCATAATTAATCAAATTTGAAAGTTAACTAAATATATAAACCCTTTTTATAGAAAAGTTTACACTGAACTGGCGCAGTGTTAAAGTGCGTAGGTAGAACATGGTGTTGGACAACAGCGCAATATACAACTCGAATACACTTAAGATTGTGAACTGAACTCAAACACCGCCAATAGAAAGTACAACAAATGATTTAGTGAATATGTTAGAAACTGGTGAGAATAGCTTCAGTTTTTTTTTGTTGTTTAAATAAAATAAAAAAGCCGTGCGTAAAAGCATTGGAAATTATACTTAATACTAAACATATAAGCATATATAGTTATGAATATATACAAATATATATATAAATAGTTGTGTGTGGTTTGCTTTTTTGTTGGGGGCGCGATTTGGATATGGGTTTGGCTGGGGGCGGGGCACTGTACGTTTATTTTGTGGCATTTACCCTGAGAGTTTGATGTGAATATATTTAAAAGTGACGTTGTACGTCTGGACGTTGTTGTTGCTGTTGTTGTGGCGCCGTTGTTGCCCACTGCAGTCTGTTGTTGTTGCTGGTGATTCAGGTGATCTTGCTCGTTTAATGATTTCGATAAATGTTGCTCGCTTGTCGTTGCATTCAATTGCTTTCTACCAATTGCACTGACAGTTGGTGTTAAGGCCTCATGTGGCTGTTGCTGCTGCTGTTGTTGCTGATCTAAAGTTTTAATTTTGATTAGTTGATCGGTGGTGCATGGATGATTGAATGATTGATGCATGAGATGTATTCGTTGAATAATGGCGTGCAAAAAGCGAGACACACAAGTGCAAAAAATTTTAATCGTTAAGCAGATTGTTAGTTGCTGTTGTCAGTCACCGTTGAGGGTGTTTATGTGTGTGTGTGTAGTATTTGTGGGTGTGTGTATGGGGGGTTAACATTTGGCAGTTGGCTGGTGTTTGAGTGTACATTTTGTAGAGTATAAAACATAAAATAAACATAAATAATCATAAGTTTATATACATAAAAGAAATTTAAAAAAAAATAACTAAACATATTTTCATGTAGGGCTTTCCTGAAAACAAATCAACTACAAAAATAAATGTGTCATCAATAAGCACAAACGGAGCCAGAAAATACCACTATTTACAGCAATTATTTGATATTAGTTAGATTAGGCTACAAATTGGAGAGTATGTAACATAAAAGTAAACTTTCTGCAATTGACTCAATTATAGGTGGTTTATTGATAGGCACAAAAGATGGAGATGTAAACTCTGAATGGTCTTTATTGACGGGCACCAAAGAATACCCCTACTACTACTAATTTGAGTTTCAATCGAAACAGAATCCAATCTGTTAGCTATGAAAAATAACTCTTCGATAACTCCAAACGGCGAATATCTACACGATTGAAAAACTCAATATTCTAATCTATATGAAATGGAAAAAATGCCTAATTTAAATTTAAATATTGTCTTATCTGCAGCTAATTAACCCGTTTTACTTAAAAAGAGAAAAAAGTTAATTTCCCGCTATTTTTTAAACTTTTAAATACGTCAAAAACATTTTGAATAATTAAATCAAATTAATTTTTATCACAGACAGATAAATGCTAGTACAATTATATTCTATGATAGTAGTTTGATATATTAGAGCTTGATACTCTAATGTAAAACAACCCTTGCAGGGTTGTAAAAACCACATTAGCAGGTAGTAAAAAAAAAGCATTTCCTTTGAAGTTGTGGAGACAGATGATAACACTATTTTTAGAGAGCCGATAATAAGAGTAGTTACCACAGGAGAGTTACAAAATAAACAAAACAAAGCACATGATGAAAGGAACGTGTACCGTTTTAAAAAAAAACACAATAAAGCAATAACTAAAAAAGAAAAATAATAATCATAATAATAATAGAATGAACCTTGATTACTAGTATCCAGAAGCTCTGAGTTAGGGATATTTTTGGTGGTGACATTGGTGGTAGAATTAATCGTGCCGGTTGTTGTGTTGTTGGTTGTTGCTGTTGTGATGTTCGTGTTGTTGTAATTGTTGTTGTTGGAAGTGTTACTGTTGCTGTTCGCAGGCATACCGAAATTTCCAGCGCTGCCCGAGCTGGTATTCTGCTGCTGCTGCTTGCTGGCCGTCGGCATGAACCAGGAGCGCAGGCTCTTCACCGTCGACGTGGCGGAACTCGCTGCCGCCACCGGCAGCTGAGCGCCCAGCGTTTCGGGCGAAGTGGGACGCGGCGATGACAGACCGCCGCCGCCAACACTGCCCAGCATTGCATCATCCGCATAGGGTATGCTGCCGCTGGCCGCACTGCCGCTGCCCAGCGAGATGTTGGCCAGAGCGTCGCCGCCGCTGCCGCCGCGCTGATCCATTGAAACCAGGCTGCCCGAAGCGACAGCGGCGGCTCCGCCCGAGCGCAGAGCCGCCTGTATGCTGGTCGCCGAATTCGAGTTCGAATTCGATGCCGTCGCCGAGGCCTGTTGCGGCTGCTGCAGACGCGATGCGCTCGACAGCGAAACAAACTCCAGTTCGAGCATTTCTGTGCAGGGATAAAAAAGAAAATGAAATTAGCAACTCACTTGGAATTCGATTAACAGGGGCCCCAGATTCACTGTATTAGCTATTCCGAATTTAACTCGCTGACCAACACAAATCTGAAAGGCAATTAACCTTGCTGTGAAAATCACAACTAAACACTGTTAATAACAGCAAATGAGTCAAATGTTATGGCCACCTCTGCTAAATTTAGAGCTCTCTGTTATACTCGTTCACGTAATAAAAGAGTATAGAGAGGTTTGTGCAATGTCCGTCCGTCCGTATGATCGTAATTTTTATCGCCGCTGTTGAAGCTAGAGAATTGCAATTTGGAATGTATACTTATTAATTATTATGTAATTTTTTAAGCTACATGCATACAATTTTTTAAGACCTCCCCTAAAGATCGTGCATACAGTTTTTTGGCTACCCCACTGGTGGCAAGCCAAATTGATCAAATCTATATATTTTGGAGGCGATTAAAGTGCACAAATCCATATCTCCCACAATTTCCAAGCTAGTCACAAAATTTGTCGGACAGTTGTCGGTTGACCTCCTTCGCAGTTTAGAAATATCGATATTTTTCCAAAATATCAATAATAATTAAGACCGTTTACGACTGTTTTAAGCTGCGAACGAGTATTGCACAGTGGGTTACACCCAACCGGAACGTTATTACTTTACGTTATTACTAAAAACCTTTTAAAAGTGGACATTGACTACCAGAATTTAGAATAAGCTTGAAAACCGAAGCGAGCGTTTACTGCACATAAACGAATAGTTTCCCTTTTTAGCCATACGTACCGGGCTTCTCGAGACCCGTGTACTTATTCAACACGAATTGCTCGAGTAGTTTGTCCACGGACATATCCACAAATTGACGCTTGAAATCCGAGTGGACTTGCCCAACCATATCATGATTATTCTGCAGCATTTCCAAGTACGTGGAGAGAAACTCCTTCATTTGACGCAAGTGGACCTCCTCGATTTCTTGAAAACGCTGGGTCAAGAGAGAAAGTTTTGTTAGTTTATTACATAAATTCTTATCTACACTTTCCTTACTTTGCAGGTTTGGGTCATGCGTCGCTCGAACTCGTTCTTGATGGGATTATGCTTGTCGAGCAGCGCTTTGTAGTCTTCCTGCAGTTTCTTGAGTTTGCTCTCCAGCTTCTCGGCGTCCTTGTGCGAGCCGTTGTCCTTGCGCAGTTTCTCCAGCTCGAGCACCTTGCTGGCATACAGATCGCGCAGCTTTTGCACGGCCACGGTCGATGTTTGTATCGCCTGGACGCACTCGAGCGTCTGCGATTCCTCCTCCTTGACGCACTTGTGCTTCTTGTGTAGCTCATCGGCATATTTGGCCACATCTTTAACGAGCTCTGTCAGCTTTTGCACCATCTGCATGTGCAGCGTGGATAGCTTCTCGGCCGAGGTGCGCAATATGGTCCAGACCGGGGCAAAGGTACTGTTCAATGTGCCCGTGCTGGCCTTGTGCGCCAGCTTCGACATCATCTTCGAGTTCTGCTCTTCAATGTTGGACTTCTCACGCAGAAACTCGGACAGCTCCTTGCTGGCCACCAGCCCGAACTTCATGTTATGATACAGCACATCGAAGCCATTGTTCTTTTCGCCCTGCACACGAAAATTTCAGTTATACAAAATGCAGTTTGAAACCGTTTCCGACTCACCCAAAAATAATCATTAAAATCTACCGTCATTTTGAGTGTTGTCTGCACCTTAAATGCTATGTCTTACAAAATTCTAGGACCGCAACAAAGAAAAAAAATAACAAAAAATGCTTTGCCACGCTTTGCTTTTGTCTGTTGCTAGTTTTGCCTTTGGCGTTGTTGCTGCTGCTGCTGTCGTGCCTATATAATTGACTCGGATTCCCAATTCCAATGCCCTAGCGGCTCAACAGTGCGGAGCTGGCTGGGCTGCTTATCATCATCATTATCATTATCAGTTTCGTCTTCAGCACGTTTTTTCGGACGCATTGGCAACTACTGCAAATATAAATGGTTATTTTTTTTTTTATAAATTTATTATATTTTTAAATGTTTGAATATTTTTTAAATCTCAATCTTGTTTGGCGATAATGTTGGCAAGCAAAATAAAAGATCGCAGGCCTTAGTCCCGGTTTAGGTAACCGAAGGCTATTTAAAATGATCTGACAATAATATATGATACACTCTCTGCCAAAAGATAGAGGTTGCAATGAACTGAAAATTATGTAAATATAAATATAATATAAAACAAGTAAAAACGTTGCAGTCGGGTGTAACCGACTGCGTGATATTCGCAGTGTTTTAACAGCTTAAAACTGTCGAAAACGGTCTTACTGTGTATTGATATTTTGAAAAATATTCTTTCGGTTCGACCTTTAGAACTTTATTAAAAAAAACTGACTGCCAAATTTGCTGAAACTATCAATCCATCAATAATCTGTCTACATCACATATGAATTGCTACGCCCCCAGTGGGAGTAGCCAAAAATCTTCACATCTTATCTGCTCCAAAATTTAAACTTTGTTTTTTGTGATATATATATTTTATTTGAATTGGGTCAAATTAAAAATAAACGCTAATAACTAAAATACAGCTGTTTCATAATTGGCCACAAGAACAATACAATAAAAGGGTTAATCAATTAAAAAAGCTGTTAATTAAACTTCAGCCTGAATCTTGGCCATTTCCAGATCGATGCGCTCGTCCAGGGCGCGCATGAGGATGGTACAGCAATCCTTGATGGCGTGATAGATAATGTTCTTGATCTGGAGCTTGTCCTCGTGATTGGTGTGCGAGTGGGAGAGGCGTCTGAACTCGTGGGTGAGATGATAGCAGTGGGTGATATTCTCGGGCGAGACAAAGTCCTCGGCCACCTTGATGCAGTTGTGCAGATTCTGGACCTGATGGGGTGCGCCGGCGGGTATGAAGACCGCATCGCCAAGGCACTGGACAATCGGATAGCCCTCCACGCCGTACTCTTTGAAGAGGCGCGCCCGTAGCTTATCATCTAAATACCAGTTCTGATCGTGAATGGGATCATGATCGGGCTCCAGCCGGAAGCCCTTCTCCAGCGTCACCCGGTTGAGCAGATCGCGTATCTTGTCCGCATCGCGTGCCGGGAAAATGTGCCACAGTGCGCCCGGCAGCACGTCCGGCGATTGGCAGCGTGCCCGGGTTATGTAATCGCAGCCGCCGAGCGCGATGGCGCGCTGCGTGGCGGCCAGCTGGGGTTTGCTGTCCTCGTCGGTGGGTATGCCCACGTACACCATAATGTTGACTGCATCGGAGATATCCAGATGCAGATTAGTGGTGCCCTTGTCCGGATGCAAGGCCGAGCCGTAAGCATTGTACATTTTCGGTCCCAGATCGGGCGGCACAAACATCTTGGGCAAGCAGCTGGCAATGTTCAGATTGCCCGTGCGCAGCGTATATTCCGGCATGGGCAGTCCACGCATCAGATCCGTAAAGCGTGTGGGTAATATTTCGGCGAAATCGTCGCCCGGCGGCCAATCCTTGAGCTTGAGCAGCATCGGTTTCCCATTGACGTCGAGCAGCCGCTTGTGCATGCACTGGAAACCCTCCCAGAAGTGTCGCATCGGCTGATTGGGCACCAGATTACCGTTCAGGCAGTTGATCAGATCGTTGGGCTTTTCGCCAAAGTCGCGGCAAAAGGCCTGCGGATGCCACAGTTCCAGATTGAGGGAACGCGCCACCTCGGAGATCATGACGGGCTGTCCGCACTTCCACACCTCTTGGTACAGGACACGATTGTCTGGATGCATGGGATCCGTCAGACGCAACAGTTTGCCATCGCACAGCCATTCATGGGGTACGCCCGGCGCCAGTTGCGTCGAGTGCGCCAAGGTCATCGCACGTGGGGGCAAAAAGCGACGCAGGCCCGCGAGTCCTTTGCGCAAAAAGTTGATGTGTTTGAAATTGTCGAAAGCGCTCGTGATGGGATCCTTGCCCAGCGTCTCCTTGGTCCAGACGCGGCCGGGCACATAGTCGATGCCATTTTGGCGGGCAAACTCGAGCTTCTTGGCGTGCAACTCCTCGAGACGCTGCTGCTGCTCCACCTTCTGGGCGGTGGCCAGCGAGGAGGCGCTCGTCTGCTGCTTCAGCTGCGACTCCTTGATCATGTCCTGGATGATCTGCATGAACTGCTCGTCCTTAACCTGCTGCTTGCTCAGCAAACAGCCGCACACCTGCGGCACCTGCCACAACGTGCGCACTTCGTGCAGCAGGCGACCCAAAACGTTGAGCGCATCCCCGGCTATGATCTGGGTGAGCATTAGGTCGGCCAGCATGTGCTCCTGTTGTTGATCGTCCGCGGTGCACAGCAGCCAGTGGTAGGCATCCTGGCCGCGTTGCGTCTCCACGCGTCGCCGCCTATGCTGCAGTCCCTCCTTGCGATCCTTGAAACAATCGATGCACACGCCAAACCCACACTTGCGGCACGTCCAGTGATAGTTGAAGAGCGTCGTATCGCACACATCGCATATCTCCCGTATGCCCTGTACGGCCTTCTTCCACGCAATGGTCCCGTCCGGGTTCTCGTGCAATTTCAGTGCCTCCGCCTCCTGACGCCACAGATAACAAAATTGATCGCCCGCGTGCAGCAGAATGTAACGGCACACCTGTATATCCATATAACCTGCGGTGGGCGCCGTCTTTCCATCCGGCTGCCAAATGGCGTAATCCACGCTCGTCGGCTCCTTGTATGGATTGGGAAAGCCGGCAACGCTCAGCTCGCCATCAGCATTATACTGCAGTCGGCGAAACTCGTAGAAGCGACAGTATATATCATTGCTGTTGTTGCTGTTGGTGCTGCTGCTGTTGTTGCTGCTGTTGTGGTTGCTGCTGTTGTTGCTGCTGCTGCTGTTGTTGCTGCCGTTATTGTTGCTGCTGTTGTTGCTGTTGCTGCTCTTGTAATTGTTGCTGCTGGTGCGCCGCCGGCATTCGCGGCATTTGGGTATGGGCGTCAAAGCCAACAGTTGCTGTAGCTTAAAGCACGGCAAATGCTGCAAAAAGATCTCGCAGCTGGCGCGATTATCGTTATCGCGCTGCTTTTCCTCCACGCTCAGTTCGATAACATTGTTGGGCATTTCCATGTCGGATTCCAAGTTGGCGCGTTTGCAGTCGCTGTTACTTTCGTTCGAGATGTGTATCTCGATTATCGATTTGGGCTCCGAGCGTGACAAGGCGCGCTTGCGACAATTGTCGCCGGCATTTGCTGGCGGCGTTGCCAGATTGTCGTTAGCTGCTTCAGACATTGAACTGTGCGTGGCAAAAATACAAAGAGAGGGAGAGAGAAAAAGCATAATATAAACATCTCATAATTAGCCAGCTTATTACAAGTTTCGGCTTTATTTTGTACTTGGCAATATGCTGTATATGCATTTTTTGAATCAATTAAAATTGGTCTGCTGCTGCTGTTGTTTATTATTGTTCGAACGCTCGTTAACGTTTACATCGTTATTGTACATATATCAATACTTTTGACGCTACTGTTAATGTTAACTTTTACTCTTTATAAGGGGAAATTATTTTACATACAATATTTAGTATGTGTTATAACAAACTCTGGTTC
This sequence comes from Drosophila sordidula, assembly GCA_035047465.1. Lineage (NCBI taxonomy): Eukaryota > Metazoa > Arthropoda > Insecta > Diptera > Drosophilidae > Drosophila > Drosophila sordidula. The sequence goes on along the minus strand of JAWNPQ010000202.1, from coordinate 5,748,280 downwards.
CCTTCAATATTAACAGCTACAGAAAATAATATATGTTTAACAATTAACGCCACAAAAGGTCAAAAGACTCGACATGCAATTGATAATTTGTCATAAATTTAAATGGGCGTACAGGCATGTCTAAGTGTGTGTGTGCCTGATAAGCGCAATAAAATAATACAAACACCCCTAATATAATTAAACAATTAAATTAGCCTTATACAATGAAAACAACAAGCACTTTTAGCTTATGTATAATTGTATTATTATCAAAACTTGATAAAAAGTAAATTCGCTTCCTACTTTGATTTTATCACTCAACAGTGCTATTTATAGAAAACAGCTGCTAATTACGACTGGCTAGCCTATAAAATAAAAGGTTTTGTTTACAAATTAACAGTACTGTAATCTGTACAGCTAAGCAGTGTTAACGATCTTTATTAGGATTATTAACATGATTATTTAAATATTGACATGCTGTTATGCAAAATCCTCTGGTAACTATAACCTCTTTCTCTGTCAGGTGCACACACTAACATAATCACGTGCTATTATTTAACCAGCTTAACACAGTCTTTACAGCGCTACTATGGTAACGATTTTAATTCACAGTGCAATATGTGGAATCCTCCTGTGCTTTGCTGTTGGGCCGAAGCCTCTGTTAATATGATCAATTAACAGCATACTGTTGAACGTCTTTCTCTCTCACGCTCTTTCAAGTGCATGCAACAAGTGTCAGTGTCATTTGCTACATATCTATAATATTGTTCCGTTGTATCTATGAGTAAATAATAAAATACGAGCGGACGTAGAAATGGGTCAGATTTTGTAACTTCTACGGCTCTTTACATTTACAGAAAGCATGCAAGAAAAAGAGCACAACAAATTAACCTTGGCTGACACAGCACACACACACACACACACGCACACACGCACACACGCACACGCACGCACACACACGCGCGCGCCCTTGTGGCAGTTGCGATAATGCTTTGGGCGTGAACCGCTGCAAAACCGCTGCTGCGCGTCTTATCGATGTTTGGGCACACGCACACACACAAACGCAATGCGACAAGAGAAGCAGCATAAAGCGTAATATGAAAAAAACAGAAGCACCTTACAACACTTGCCCACGTCCCCAGCAAATTGATGAATCAATTCACTTTCTGTACACTATTTTTATTGACCTTTTTTAATTGAATAGGCGCATTTCTTCACTTTACATAACAATTCAACGGTCTTTGACACGTCAAATCAATAAAATGCTAAATGCAAATTTGTAGTAAATGTTAAAAAGAGGGTTTAAAAATATAAATTATATATGTATATGTATATATACCTTTTAGATCGCTGCACGACAACACCCCCAACTCCTACTCCATTTGCAATGTACTTAAACAAGCGCAATTTGAAACGAGCAAAAATGGTTATCTGTTTGTTACCCAAGTTAAAATACCCTTACAGACATGTGGAAAATGTGAGCTATATATCTATTGACTATAGTTGAGTGTGTTTACACACAAAAACTGGATATTTAACCGATTGTTCTTATATAACTGTAAAACTAGAAACTATAAAAATAATTTTATATGATATATGATAGCTTTAAGACTGAGACTAGTTTATATAGCAATAGACAGACGAACATGTGTATCAACTATTGATACTGACCAAAAATATATATATATACAGTTTATACAAACAGAGACACATCGTCACAAAGGCACAATGCCCTCAACAAGGGTATTACTTGGCAGCGGTTACACCCATATTTATCAGTTCAGTTTCAATTTTAATAGCTAACTGCAGCTGATAAGAAGCATAAAAGTGCTACCATTCCAAATGGTAAACACAGGCAGCGCACGGCAACACTGTCGCGGGATTACTACATCGCCTTTCCTCTCTCTCTCTCTCTTTCTCTCTCTAACCCACCCACTTTTAACGTATTGTTTTGTCAATGAATGAGTTAAACCGTTTTTTTCTTTTGCACAACTAAATTCCAGTGCACTGGAAAGCATTGGACGTTGACATGCGAACAATTTAAGAATTCACTTTAAGTTTTGCCACACACTTATTTGCAATCCCGATTTAATGTCTGAGTAGAATTTTTATCAATTTAAATTGTGTACTTAATATAAAAAATACACACATACATTGCACACACATGCAGCTAAACACTGAAGCGTTCCTGCATACGAAGTATACATTTATATATATCTATATATATATATATATAAGTATGTATGTATGGACATATATGTACATATGTATTTAGATGAGACGAAAGACTAACAATTTTTCATACATCAATTATCATACTTTTGACAGCAATTTCAACTTACATTTTATAATTGTATATTGCCAGCACACTTGCACATCCGTTTTATAATATTGGGCATAAGTAAATTAAACTACTTTTATATAGAATGTTAATTTTTCACCAACGCGCACAATTATCATACACTCACATAGCAGAACGCGTCGTACTTCTTACTAGCTTAGTGATGAGTCAATACCGATTGTTTTGCCAACCAGTGTTGAACAACTCGCAGTTTGGTTGAAATAATTCCCAATTCAGTAGATATGAATTGAACTAGCTTGAGTTGTGCATCCACGTTCAAATAGTAAGTTTAGTCGTTAAGTTTGATGGTTATTCCAACAATCGAAATGAACGGTAATGGGAAGCACACAAAATAAAACGATATTAGTACTCGTACTTAAACGAACAAAACGTTCAATAATGGGAGTACAATTAGCGATAATATATAGTATTTTACATAGTTTATTCGTTCAGTGAAGTGAGTAGTCCAATTGAACTTATAGAGAACGATTAATGACAATTCTAGTTTGATTCTTTCGCTACACTATTGAACTATTTTGACTTAATATAAATGAGATAATCATTTTATTTTATTTATTTTGTCAAATTGCTTTTTCTGATTTGTGGCATGTAATATTGGTAACTTATTAATTACGCACAACGTCTCGCTAATTTTTATGAGGTCAAACAAGGTTTTAAAATAACCTATCAATACTATCGATAACTGGATTTGTTTACTTCGATATAATGCTATACATCTCTAAGTGCCGCACAGCTGTTGGTGCCTCTAATTCAGAAAAATGTCCGCAACATTAATGAAATGCTTTAATTTGGCTAAAGCTGTGGGCTCAATTACGTTCAAGACATTGCTGACGACAACACAAAAGCAACCGACAGCATGGAGGTTAGTTAAATAAATCAAAACGATGACACTCCATCCCACGTGTATATCATCTATCGGCTCGTGTTTTGATTGCATTCTTTTTTGTTTTTACATAATACACAGGCCGGGTGCGGTTGGAGGTTTGTTGAAATGCGGGGTGCACACGACCAGCGTCGTACACCAGGAGCGCCAAGAACGTCTCATGGAGTTCTTTGACGATCCTAAGCATTGGACTGAGAACGAGGTGAAGGTGGGACGCGCCTGGAAAGTGGACGAGCTGCGTATCAAGTCCAACAAGGAGCTGCATCAGCTGTGGTTCATTCTGCTCAAGGAGCGCAATATGTTGCTGACCATGGAGCACGAGTGCAACGATAAAATGGAAGTATTTCCGAATCCTGAACGCATCGACAAGGTGAAAATCTCTATGGAGCATCTGGAGACAGTTGTCCGTGAACGCAACAAGGCGTACCATCTGCTCGAGACGGGTGAGACGGGTGAACGGCCGCAGCGGCAGGTCCACAACTCGTTCGGATTGCAGTGCACGTACAGAACGTGCGAGCACGCTCTGCCGCCGTTTATGAACACCAAATGGATTAAGTCACGCCATATCGGCTACGGTGGACGCGCCGTGCACAAATTCCTGCTACAGTACCGCGAGAAGCTCTACAATGCCAAGCGCAAGGCCAAAAAGTAAGTTAAAAAACTAAACTGGGCATAAGAGTTGGTTTACAACATTTCAATATTTATTTTAGTCGTTCACGCAACGAGGTCATGATGATACTCCGACGCAACCCGAACTTCAGCTTGGAGGTGTTGAAACGCAAATTTCCGGACGTGGACATCGAGAAGCTGTGCAACACTGACAAGACCCGTGGCCACTTTGTACCTAAGGTGGATGCTTAAGGATCGTTGTATGCAAAATAAACGTAGCGTATATATAAATATGTATCAATTTAATCATCGAATTTGATTTTTGTGCCCGCAAATGCGGCTATTTTGGGTTTCATCTTCTGTTTGGCCACCCAGGAGGGATGCATGCCAGCTGCGATATCTTTAACAGCAATTGGAGCTGGAGCCGCACCAGTTGGTGTTGTTGTTGTTGTAGCAACGTTGCCGTCATCGCTAAACTTTATTTTCTTGCCTGTAAAATTGGTTATAATCGGCTTTTGCTGCTCTTTGGCCAGCCACGAGGGATGGCGATCATTAGAACGTATGTTGTTGTTGTTGTTACTGTAATTGTTGTTGCTATAGCTGCTGTTATACTCCGGCTTTTTGGCCAGCGGCTTGCGTTTGCATCTTTCCACATAACGTTCCTCCTCTTCGGATTCATTGTTACTATCGCTGGATAGCACAACTGCGCTCGATAGATACGGTTGTCCGGATTCGGTAATGAAAAACGGATCGACCACGTGTGTGGGTCTTTGTTTCTCCTCATTCCTTGGCTTTTGGTCTACACGTTTTACCTCGTACAGCTCGTCTCTCTGGTGTTCCTCGATTCTCGGATTGGGTTTGGTCTGTATCCGGCCGTGCTCCTTAGTTTTCTGATCCTGTTGGCCTTGCTCCTGGGCTTTGTGATCCTGCTGCTTAACCTCTGGCTGATGTATCTGCTTTTCTTCGGGTTTATCATTGATATTAAGTTCAGTTTGTGCTTTACTTGCTTTACGTTTCTGTTGTTTTACTTCAGTTTTGAGTTTCTTTAGCGATTTATCTTTACGGTTTGGCTTATTTGTACTCTTGTTCTTTTCATCTTTATTTGTTGGCTCAGTTGTTGCCGCCTTTTCCACCGTGCAAATACCTGCTACTGTCTCAATGGCATTTGCCTGCAAGGCCGACGCTGTGTCCGCTTCTGGTTGATGCTCTTGCAGCCATTCCAGGCGATTGCGCGTTTGTGCCTTCTGCGCCTTGAGCTCTTGCCTTTTGCGTCGTTTTTCTTCGGTGCGTTCCAGTTTCTGGCGACGCTTGCTGGTCTGCAACAGTTCCTCACGCCAATCGGCGCTGGTGGCATCGCTTAGATTCAGGGCCTGTTGAAAGGCCGCCACCAGCGTCTGCAGAATTTTGCTTAGCCCCAACATGGCGATTGCCCTTTCGTCCGGAGTGGCACGTCCGTTGGTGAGCACGGCCGTGTGCTTCTTCTTGTCATGCTGTAGCAGCAGTGCCCGCATTATTTCCATATGTTTCAGCGTCTTCAGTTCGGACATACATTCAACATTTCGGCGCAGACGTTCCTGGTGCTTCTTATCCTCTGGCTGCTTCTCCTGGGCGTTCTTCAATTTGCGCAACTTATTCACCAGCTTTGCAATTGTCTGGGCACGCCCTTTTTGTATTAATTTCTTGTTGGTTATCACCTGTCAATAAGTACACGTAAGTATGAGTTAAATCTCAAAATTAAATACTTACCAAATTGTTAAATTTCAATTTGTCAATCATTTTGTATCTGCAACCAGAGCATGCCACTTTTGTCCGTTGAATGACTATCGAAACGTTATCGATAGTTGATTTTCTAAGTGCTGCAAGTGCGCGAGAATATTAGACAAACTATTGTATGTGTACAAAACGGATAGTTATTGCATGTGTATTGCAAGTGCATTTCTTCTTAACCAAAAATTTCTAATATTTTACTCATACCGATAATATTATCGTGATATTATTTTTTGGTGATTTCGATAATTTGTTGAATGGCCGCTCAGCGTCAGTGTTGCACAATAGGCACACACCCGAAGTTAGCCAACACTCACAAAATACGGCAATATAAAAAATTCTTTGTACAAGAAAACATAAACTCGTAAATTATTATTAAGCGAAATATTAGAATATTATAATTATTGCGTAAACGCAATAGTGTTAAGCTCAGCATAAGTTCAAAGTTCAAGCCTTAAAGTTGGAATTGATATAAGAGGAAAAATTAAAACAAGGAGGAGCCAATTGAAGCGACAGCAACAAAGAAGGTCCGGCAGCATACATACATACATACACACACACGCGCAAACACATACACATGCATAGATAAGCCTGCACTCGTAGATACAACTCCACCAAAATATTAAATAATAATAAAGTAGACATAAAACAAAGTGTCGATTAGTTAGGTTGATAATTTTGTTTAATTAACTGAATGTAAAGCAGAAATTCGCGAACGCTTGAGTCATTGTCATCTCTCTCTCTCTCTCTCTCTCCTTGGCTTGTATGTGTGCGTGCGTGCAAGTGTATGTGTGTGTGTGAGCGGCAAAGAAAAATACATAAGCCTGAACGCAGGCAAAGCGACTCTGACTCATATTAATTTATGCCTAATTATGAGTGCTTAATTAATTTTAATCATTTTTAATTAATAATAGTTTGTGTGCACATCTCTTTTTCATTTGCAGTCGCCCGCAATATTCAGTTGCAGCTCCCCAAATTTTTAAGTGTGGGGCGAGGAACACGCACACCAATACTAACGCAAGCACCCACACGAACACGCATACATTCATAAGACTTACGACGACTGCAATTTGTAAACATCGAGACTACCAGCACAACGGAGCGAACAGAGCCAAATGACGGAATACAAGCTAGTTGTTGTTGGTGCCGGTGGTGTTGGCAAATCGGCGCTAACCATACAACTAATCCAAAATCATTTTGTTGATGAATACGATCCCACAATCGAGGACTCATATCGGAAGCAAGTGGTTATTGGTGTGTATTAGAGTTGTGTTGCTTAGTTCACAATAATTTTGATTGAACCGGCTCATTAATATGAAGTACTGAACATATTCAAATGTTCAAGTTATTCAGCTATTGCATTTTGGTCCATTATTCGGCATAACCTAAATAACATAACTAAATGAAACAAATCGTTCATGCGCGATTAAATAATTGCACAGTTTGTATCGTTCATGAACGAGTCAATAAAGTGACTGATTTTATTCATCACTCAAAAGTGAATAATTGAACTAATTCAGCATATTGCACTAGAATGCTCCACATTGGCGTGTTTTGCAAAACGATAACGATTAATTATTGTAATAAAATGTAAACAAAAACAAAAACTTTACCTTTGTCAGATGGTGAGACGTGCTTGCTGGATATTTTGGATACCGCCGGCCAAGAAGAGTATTCCGCCATGCGTGATCAGTATATGCGTACCGGTGAGGGTTTCCTGCTGGTGTTTGCGGTGAACAGTGCTAAATCGTTTGAGGATATTGGCACATATCGCGAACAAATCAAACGTGTCAAGGATGCCGAGGAGGTGCCAATGGTGCTTGTGGGCAATAAATGTGATCTGGCTTCGTGGAACGTTCAAAACGAGCAAGCAAGAGAGGTAAATACGTTTCCAATAAGTCCTTGAGTATCCTTAACACATGTTTATACGTGTCCCCTTGCAGGTGGCCAAGCAATATGGCATTCCATATATTGAAACATCAGCCAAGACGCGCATGGGCGTCGATGATGCATTTTACACATTGGTGCGCGAAATACGCAAGGATAAGGATAACAAGGGACGAAAAGGACGAAAAACGAATAAGCCGAATCGTAGATTTAAATGTAAAATGCTCTAAATAGGCGCCGCATTGGTTTTCTATCATTTTTGTCATTAACGCCTGTCCGGTTTATGCGTGTGTATGTGTGTGTGTGTGTCCTGTGTGTGCCAGGATCTTGTAAGACGCGCATCATCGAACAGGCAGTCAAAAGCATGAGTTTATATTATTTGTCGTTTTTACGGCTTTTTTATTTTACGCACAGCATATGCACACCCTCACACACACACACCTACACACACTCACACACACACCAACAAGTGCGCGTGTTAGCTTGGTGCAATTGATGGGAGGATGAACAAAATTGTAATTACTTTAAGCAACGTAAAGTTATATTGTATGTCAAAAGTCATTTTGTGCAACATGTGTGTCGTTTCAAATACTTTGCGGCGCCCCCTTTTTCAAGATTATTAATTATGCGTACACGCATTAAATAACTATGAATACTATTGTAACTGCCTTGGTTAAAGCTGCTGCGACAGCGCATTTTGATAAACATTTGTTTTTAGCGAGCACGTAACTAAACTAATACGAGAACTCTATGTTATTTGTGTGTACCGTGCTTAAAACGATATACGTTATTTGTATGTAAATGAATTAATTAGATTTCGGATATGTTTTCCTTTTTTTTAACTGGTTGGCTTTACAATTCATAGCATTTTAGGGAGCTGCATGTTTATATATATATTTGTTTTTGTTCCCATTCACACACACACACATACACTCACACGCACAAACAGAATTCCATTAGAAATTTCCACAAACAAAAATAACAACAAAAACAATTGAAAATTTAACGAAAAGCTCACTGTTCTTACAAATTTTTTGTGGTGCTAAATTTAAAAGAAGAATTCAACAAGAAAAACCAGCACAAATTATTGTATTGAGTTATTTAAAAGAAATCGACAATTTTATGTTTTCTACTTATTTAACTGACCCGATCGATCAGTTAACTAGCTTATGCAAAGCTCTCTTTTGAGTAAAACAAACCCCAAACCCCACAGACTCGTGTCTATTAGCACATATGTATATATACATATACATATATAGATACATCATTCAAATGACTTTATGCAGCCAACTCACGTATATAATTTAACAGTATATAAATTAAAGAGCTTCGCATAAGCTAGAAAAATGTATGTAGCAGATGCTGCATTAAACAACAAGCAGCCAATTACATATCTACATATATAGTTTGCTTTAAGCTTTTTATACATACATAAAATAATATTTATATTTTTTTTGTATTCATTTTTGCCATACAAAAAAGGAAAGTAATAAATCAATTGTGTGTACTATTTAAAAAAAGTCATGAATTAGTTTTTTTATTATCGAGTGCTGTCAGATCGATTTAGCACTAATAATTATTATAATCATAACATTTTATTATTATTGTTATTAGTTGTCTTTAAATAACAACACTTTTGGCCTTAAAATGCTATGAAGAATGTCCATTTCGTTTTGTGAATGATCCCATTTTGGATTGTCGTATTCATCAAACGGCGCGTTTGTCAAATATAAAATTGTGTCGTCAATATGGAAATATTGCAATACATCCGGCAGCAACAGGCGAGTTTTCTGTAGATTGTCGGAAATCTTATCTACATGGGCACATTCCAAAATAGACTTCAATGCAGCGGCCAAAGGAAGTTCGAGGCTGAAATTTATTAATAGGTGTATTTATACTATTGCAATGTCTGTATATTATATATAATTTTACCTGCTCTCCTCACATTTAGCCAACAGTCGGCGCAGTACCATAATCTGAAATATGTCACAATCCGTTGTACATAATTCAATAGGCGTTATCTGTTGCGAAAGCAGCTCCAGGACTTCTTGCAGCTGCTCCAAACGTAAAGACTCCCAATTCGACAGACAATAAATGTGCGCAACAGATACGATGGACTCTCGTTGCTCGGGCTGATAATTGGGGCTGGTCAGGGTCTTCAGTTGCTCTATTAGCAGTTCGAATCTTGGCAACTGTTTTGCAACCAAATATTCGTACAAGTATCTACCTTAGGTGATTCTTTGGGGCCAACAGGGCGGTCCACAACCGATCCGACCAAAAATCATTGAAATCATATTTTGAATAAAAAGTTCGGGCAATGCGCATTTGGAATCTGTGGTCCTTCGAATTCTCTGAGCACATATCCTTTTTGGCAATATCCTCGTTGATTGTTAATAATTCATTATATATTTCATATTTGTATAATTTTTCTGTCATATTACAGATATATGTGATATAATTGTTTCGTTTATTATGATCTATTGTATTCCATTTCGATCGACAGTTTAGATATGCGGCCTCGATGCTTTGTTTAAAAATAATATTAATTATAAATATGGCGAGAAAGTAGAGTTACTTTCGGGGTTCTGAAGAAATAAATGTGCCCCATATCTAGCTATCTATATTGTTCCTACAGAAGGCTGTAACATATACGCTGTAATCTAAATTGTATAGAAAATCCCATTCTTCGCTCAATTGTTCTTATTAGACCAATAGACCACAGTGATCCGATGAATTTAATATATTGCACATATCTAAGGAGTATATTGTCACTCTCAGGTTTGATTAGGGTTATCTTACAAAACACAAAAGTTTTTCAAACAAAATTCAATTTTTCGACGAATTGTTCCTATGGAATTATATCATATGCTATAGTGAAATGATCTCTCGGCAACAAAAAAGATCAACCTGAGAGATAGACGGACATGGCTATATCGACTCGGCTATTGATACTGATCAAGAATACATATACATCGATACACACTATCAGGATGGACTTTTCTTGGGGGGTTTCCAAGAAAATATTCCATTGTAATATGGGGATATTGGAAAATTGGCGCTTTCTTTTTATAAACTTCCAAATATATATTTTGGTTAGGACCCCTCCCTGTGCCCTGGCCCCCTGGCCAACGCCACTGCACACTATGAGGTTGAATACAACAATAACAGCAAACTTACCGCTCAACACCCGTTAGGCTGTCACCACCAAATAACCCCTTGAGTAGCGTAGCCCGCGGAAGAGACTGTGTAGCATTCAAAATTGCCGAAAGCTCCCAGCTGCACTGGGCATTGGCAATCATTTCTTCACAAAATTTTTCCTTTGCACTTACATCCAGATAGTTAGATAAATACCTTAATATTTGTCCAGGGCTAGATAAGTGCAAGACAAATATAATTGGTTAGATTGGTTTATAAGCTCAAAAATACCGTCGAAGCTAGCTAGCGATGAAAGTTAGTTAAATAAATAAATAAATAAATTTGAAAGTTAGTAAAGATTTTTTAGCTATGCACAGTGGGGGCGTGGCAATTCGATAAAACCGATATATCTCACTCAGTTTTAAAACTAAATACATACATTTTTTCAAAGCATGTTACTGGAGACCTCGTCTAAAGATCACACAACATTTTTTTTTTGGGTAAATAGATAAAATCCATATTCAAACTAGCGACATACGCAGATGATACTGTAATACTGAGCCGCAGTCCGTCTCTGCAAGTAGATCCAAAGAAACGCTACAAGCCTATTTAGACGAGTTCAAGAGCTGGACAGAACGCTGGTGTATCACCGTTAACACGCAAAAATCAATGCACATCACTTTTGCCACCAGAAGAGGGGACTGCCCTGAAGTCACACTGGGATCTCCAACACCAAGAGCTACCAAATTGACACTCAGACAGTTAAAAGCTGCAAATTAAAATTTAAAAAATTGGACTGGATGCTGAGGAGTTCGAGCAAACTCTCGCTACGAAGCAAAAGAACGATTTACAATGCGATAGTAGCACCAGTTTTCATATACGCAATTCCGCTCTTGAGAGACCCACATTCAAAAAATACAAACTTTACAAAACAAAGCACTGATAAGATGGACTGGATCTGACTGGTTTGTGACAAACGTAGACTTGCATAAGGACCATTAACAGCCCTGCACACCCAAACCAACTTGCAACAAGCTTAGCCACAAATAGAAACAGGCGAAGACTCAGAAGTTTGCACCCCCTAGATACCAGAAACAATTTAAACCTTTGAAAATAAAAAAAGGTAAATAGTCATAGTTATGAAGACATAGTCATAGTCATACAATCATAGTTAAAAAGGTAATTCGCCAACCAATTGCTAAGGTTATTATGTTATAAATGCGCTATAGAGTTTTATGACACTGAGCTGCAATAAAGTATCAAAAATAATAAAATCCTTATTCAAAAACTTACATAAGCCACCGTTTAGAATATAGTTTTAACTGCTCCAAAAAAGTTTCAACTATTTTCTCATCCGGCAGCCTTTCGTTATGACGTCCCAAAAGTTCTGTCAATTGTTGCAATGTGTTGAATGTGCCATTCTTTAAGAGTTGAATGGGGTCCAACTGGAACTCTTCGAGTTGGATCCAATTGCGGACATGAGTTTTAAGAAACAAATCCACGCTTTGCTGCCTTACAAACAGTATGTCCTCCTCCGTTTCGCAATCAAGTTTGTGTATCAAATGATTCTGCAACTCTTGCAGATTTTTACACTCGACGATCAGATCGGCATTGATAGAATACTCAGCACGATAGAAATCTTGGGCCTCACCAAATCTTTGCAAGACAAAGAAAGCGGGAAAACGCCACCAGCCGTGCTGGGCTTTTGGCATATTTTCCAGACTTCGCACCAGCCCCAGAAGTGGCTGCCACACATAATCGCTATCCTGCCGATTACAGAGCATTTCGTAGTTGCTCTTTGATAAATGGACAATTTCTTCGCTCATATTTGGGCAATTCTCGATTATTTTCTCAAGCAAATACAACGCATAGCTGGAGACAACGTCGTCGGCATTGAAGAGTGCTCTGATAAATGTCATGTAATCGGCCAGGGACAAGCTCTCGATGGTGATCTGTAATGGCATACTGGATCAGATGGAGGGATAGGAAAGAGAGAGAATTTCTGAGCTAGTCGGGGCAGATATAAAAAAAGTTAAATTATCTTGATAAAATCGATATAATATTATAAATCGATATTTGTCGATATTAAATTAAAATCAATATTTATCGTTATTATACACTAAAATCGATATACATCAATGATAGGATTATATTGAAACCATCCCTATAAATATAATTATATTAAAAATCTATGTGTATCGATAATATATATTTAAAATGATATTAATCGAACAATTTAAAATTTGTTCTGCATATGGTAGAAGCGAATATATATTCGAAAATTGCAAGTCTTCAGCTTTATTGTGGGCTAGATTATTGACGGACGGACTAATAGACTGACATGGCTCAATCGACAAGACTTTATGGTGTCGATGATACATCCTTCCTACAGCCCTTGTAACCTTGTTCATCCATTGTCAATGGGTACAGGGCAGAATACACTTTTCTTAAAGAAAATAGAACCAACCTGGAAGACGCTGCAGATAAGTTCACTGGCACTGTTGCGAAAATGCACGTTTTCCAATGCCCGAACGTTGGCGCAAATTTTCAGCAGAAGATTCTTGGAAATTTGCGGCTGTTCCTTGGGCTCTAAGCAATCCAGCCATCGGAGCAGTGGAACTCCCAGCCAGTCCACCTCGCCGAGCGCCTTCATAAAGTGCTTATTCTTGGCGTGGGCAACAAGTTGGCGCATCTTATGCTCGGGCAGGGCGTAAACCTCAAAGTTGTGGAGCTCCAGAAGATTGGTGGCGGCGAGGAAGTCGGTCAGTAGATTGGCCCTATTCAGCTCAGCGACTGTGAAGTGGTCCATGATGAATTCGAGGCTGGTGCACAGCATTGCCATATTTATGTGCTGCAACAATCTGATGTAGAGTGGGCGCATCCAATTGCCAGCCTTACTCCTCTCTTTCCACAGCGACAACTGAGCACCGTCTGGGGTCTCCTCCACATCCAGGCATTCCATTACAGTTATGCGGGTGAACAAGTCCAGCTCGTTGCCGCTGCTCGGGTCGAGTAACTTTTTCAGTAGCAGTTGCCCGGCTCTCCGTTCCTCGAAAATCTCCGATTTGAACAGTTGCCCCAAACGAATGAAGAGCTTCGAGGATGCAACACGCTCAGCACCCGATTCACGTAGAAAATCCTCAAAGACCTGCCCAAGTATTCGCCCAGCTTCTGTTTGATTCTCCTCGCAACTTCTCGAGCAGAGTTGGGTCACTGAAAACAGAACATGGCTTACATTACATTCTCAAAGTCTCTGAGTCATTGGAAGCTTGCCTGCATGCGGAAAGTGTCCCGTCCACATTTGCACGCACAGCAGCAGTTCATCCACAAGTTGAGGATCGTGAATCTGTAGTACTTTATCTTCATCGTTTATGTCGCAAATTATGACGGTAATCAGTTTTTTAATCAATTTCAAGGCCAAATTTAGATTTTCACTGCTGTTGGTGTTCAGCAAACCGCAGATGAAACGCAAAACACGCTTTACGGCTTCTTCTTTAGTCGTATCCACAAAGTCGAGTAGAATATCTATTAATTCCTCGGCTGTTGCGGGTTCCAAAAAAGTTGGAGTCTCTAATGATGACATTGTGGCGGAACTTGCTGGGAAATGCGTTGGAAATGCGCCTGAATTTACGTTTTAAGTTTTCTTCTCTGATTTGTTTAAAAACAAAAACAGTTAATCAAAATTCGACCGTGCATTCGAAATCTTTGTAAGCAAACAACAGCTGGCGCATAAGCTGTGCATTTAAAGTATGGTCACTCTGTGAACTGGAGCTGCAAACTTGTAGATATGGCAATGAGTAAATTATTTTTGGAATGAACTAGAACTAAACACTAATGTGTTTTTAACTTTCTGATATTTTAATAATATGATATAATTTTGTTATTTCGTGCTTGTAAAAACACTGGTTTACTCACGCGTTGCTTAGTGTTGTTGATTGCTAATTTCAGTCGTTTAAAAAATGTTCCTAAGGTAGCAGAAAACTTGTTTAAATAAATACGAAAATATATATAAAAACAAAAAAATGTTCGGCAATGTATTTCACAATGTGGAGCAGCTTGTCGCACTGCTTGGTTCACTCTGATTCCAACTCTACGGTAGCTCGTAAGCCGTTCCCCTACAACATTTATATAAATATGTATCTATTTTATAAATACGAACGTTCATTATGATAGCGAGAACTCGAAGTTGCGCCGAGCACTGTTCAAATCATTCGTCGTTAAAACGAAAGACTTCTCAGCCTCTGTTTACTTTTTGTTTACATTCGTTGAGTAAGGAAAGAAACGGCGTTTCGCTCTGAACTGTAATTGCCGGTTTAATTTTATCTCCTATACATTAGGTCGCGTTGCAAAAGCAGTTAAGCAAACCAATTTTGGGGTGTGCGGTTGATTAAAATGTAAATGAAATTTAGGCCGAACTGAGTGGAATGTTTCCAGTTTAATACAGCCGTTTACTATACGTTTACCCTACAATATGCTCTAGAGGAATTGATAAATACTACCATAAATGGAAGATTAAAGTAAATTCAACTAAAACAAACGCTATATTATGTACAAGAAAAAAAGGAAGTCCTGTTTTCTCCCTGACAGTTTTTTAAAAATCCGCGATTCATCCATCCAATGGGTAGACACCGTATGATACCTAGGAATTCACTTTGACAAAAAGCTTTCTTTTAATTCTCATATAAGGTTCACAATTATTAAAATCAACAAAACAATTTGCGTGCGTTAACCAATAATTAATCGAAAGTCAACATTATCGACCGAATATAAACTTATAACTAATAAACTTATGGGGACGCTGCACCAAATCACATATCGAAAAACTTCAGATGTGCGAAAACAAACTGCTTAAACTTCTATTAAACCTACCATATTACACGAACACAAAATTACTATATAAAATGGTAGGAGTTCAAACCGTTTACCAATATATCAACTCACATCACACATCTTTATAGCAATAAATGAAATGAATGAAATGAAACTTTAATTGATTACTTAATAACATATTAAATTGTTAAATCAAGTTCACTTTCGTAATCCTAGTTAATTAGCTTTAAGTTAGCACGTAAGTCGATCATTTGAAGGTTTTGTCTTCCCCATATTACTTTCTAATCTACGTTCATTTAAATTGATCAAATACTAAATTTGTTAAGTATACTAATGTTAAATGTTATAGTTGAAATGCAATCGCTTAATAATAATAAAACACTGCACTAGGGGTAATAAAGCAATAATAATAATAATAATAAAAGCGTAATACTCGTTCACAGTACACGGAAGTTATTATTGTTATTTTGGAAAAATATAGAATTTGTATATTTCGTAGGGGCGGGGGTGAGTGTGGCCAACATTTTTCGGGTCGATCTTAAGAGAAGGTCACCCAAACACTGTCTGCCAAATTTTGTGACTCTAGCTCCAAAATTGTGGGAGATATAGCTTTTGGCGATTTGCGGGGGCGGAAGTGGGCGTGGCCGGGAAATTTTCTTACCAAGCTTTAATAGGGGTAACCAGCTATCTACGTTTACAATTTGGTGACTCTAGATCTAAAAATGTGGGAGATAGGCTTTCGCACTTTGCGGGTGCGGGAGAGAGCGGGGGTGGGAGTGGGCGGTAAATTTTCGTACCCCTATTTAAAGAAGCTGACCACAAATCTACCTTTCAAATTTGGTGACTCTAGCTCTAAAACTGTGGAAGATATAGCCATTTCCGATTTTTTAAGGCATGGTGTCTGGCGGGCGTTCCAGTGGGCATGGCCGGGATATCAATTTCTTAATCTTTTGAGACGGTCACCAGGAATCTATATACCAAGTTTGCTGTCTCTAGCTTTAAAATTGTGTAAATTATACATGTTACCGTTTCGAGCGAAATATGCAAATGTGCAAATATATCGATTTTAGCGATTACGGAGGCGGAAGGGGGCTTGGCCGGAAAATTTGTTCTGTGATGTTTGGGGGACCTTACCATAATATATATTTAAAATAGGCCGCATTTTTTTGGAGGAGACCACCAGCAATCTACGTACCAAATTTGCTCACTCTAACTTTAATATTGTGGGAAATATTCAACTTTAATCGATTTGCGATTTGAGGTGTATCGACATGTTATCGATTTGTCAGACTCCCGGTGGGCGTGGCACAAAAATCTTAACACTTTGTCTGAAGCAGATAACTACAAGAATATATTCCAAGTTTAAAGTCTCTATCTTTAATTTAATAAAAAGCGAATAATTTGTTGTTGCTTTTCACAATTTTATAACTTGTATTTTTATAATTATCTTTTTTAAGACATCGAATTTATTCAGTAATGTTCAATGGTAGTTATAAGCCACACCGTACGTATAAACACTAAGCATACAATATATTTGTATTTGTATTGTATTGTATACTTAGTGGAATAAATAAAGAAAAAGATTAGCAATTTATTGCAGTGTAAATTGGGCCACTTCGTTGCCCGCCGAGAGCACCACGGTCTCTGGCGTGGTGGGTGCGCCCAGACGCACCCACTCGCGTGGCAGGCCGGCATCCTGCCTGGACGATTGGATGGCATGCTGCAGGGCAAAGAGCACACCCACGGCCAGGCACAGAGCCGGTTCGCCCGTGGCTTTGGAGCGCAGGAAACCGACGGGGTTGGGACTTTTCTGCAGCAACTCGATGCGAAAATCAATGGGTATGTCCTTGGCGCCCGGAGGATGATAGTTCCAGGTGCGGTTCGTAAGCAGACGGCCCGTTGGCCGATCGTAGAGTAGCAGCTCGGTCAGATAGTAGCCCAGGCCCATAACAAAGGCGCCCTCAACCTGGCCGACATCGATGTTGGGACTTATACTCTCGCCCGCATCCTCGAGGATGTCCACGCGCCGTATCAAGTGGTTGCCGGTCAGCATATCCAGCTCCAGCTCGCTGAGACTTAGCCCAAAGATGCTGTAGTCGGTTTGCTCGCCCATTTTGTAGGATTCGGTGGCAATCAGACTGATCGATTGGGTAAAGGCGGCCTCCACCACCTGCTGCCAGGTGGCCTGGGCACCCAGCCGCCGCTTGACCGGCTGCAGGCGCTGGTTCAGCTTGTCGCAGGCCTTGCGCACGGCAATCCCGACCAGTTCGCTGGCCATCGAGTTGGCCGTCACAAAGGAATTGGCAGCCACAATTGTATTGCTGCTCTCCACCCGCACCCGGTCCAGGGGCACGCCCAGCACGTAGGCGGCCACCTGGGCGATCTTGGTGTTGATGCCCTGGCCGATCTCAATGCCGCCATGCGAGATAACCACAGAGCCGTCCGCATGGTAAATGGCCACCGTCGTTGGATAGCCCAGGGCGATGCTCACATTCAGCGGGAACTCCATCAGGGACAGGCCCAAGCCGCGCTTGCGCCAACGATTCTGCGCATTGAACAGGTTAATCTGTTCGCGCCGCTTGCGGTACTCCGTGGAGGCTAGGAATCGGGGCAGCAGCTGCACCATTTTGCTGCCCGGTCGCAGATTCACGAGCCGGACGTCCGCCGGATCCAGTTTGCAGGCAAAGGCGATGTGCTCCAGTGCCGTCTCCGCCATGGCAATGGCTGTGGGGGGAGTTATAGGTAAGGGATTAGCTTGCGGATACTCTGGCTGTGTCTTACCCTCTGCTGTGCCCGGCGCCCGACACCAGGTCGAGCTGGGCGCATCCGTCCGCACGGCCGTGCCCGTGGCCTTGAAGTTCACGTTGGTCAGATTGTAGACGTTTCTCAGCGCCGGCATGGTCAGAAAGTCGACGACATTTTCGTTGAGGGTGCAGCCTGCGTCCTCGTAGTAGTTATTCTTGAGCATCCGTATGGAGCCGTTGGCGCGCGCCTGGAACTCATAATCGGATCGACAGGCCCAGCGCTTGCCATTCGACGCCATCATGGACTCGATCGTCTGCACGAAGCGTGCCGGTCGATTCAGCCGGTGGGCGACCAGGGCACAGGCGCAGGCCACCTGATTACCCCGCGTCACCTTGGCCCCGTAGGCGCCTCCGACACGTCGCACCTGCAGCTGGACCGCATTGGCGTCCAGCTTGAGCATGCGCGCCACGCTGGCCTGGGTCACGTCCATCCATTGGGTGGCGCACCACACCTGCAGTCCCTGCTCCATAGGCACCACCACCGTCGTCTGCGGCTCCAGTGTGAAGTGGTACTGCGACTCCAGCTCGAGAATACCACGCCCCAGCACATCGCCCGCCTCCAAAGTTGGCCTGGGCAAGCACTCCACGTCGATCTTCGGGCTCGTCGAGAGGCGATCCTTTAGCTTGGCCGCCAGCACCGCGTTCATGCTGGTGTAGATCTGCACCTGGTCATTGGCATAGGTCACCCGCACCAATGTCGCCGCATAGACGGCCACGTCGTGGGTCTGGGCGGCGATCACGCCCAGCGGCTGGTCATAGTACTGCACGCGTCCAGAGCAGAATATCTCCTCCGGCTCCCCCTCGACCGTCAGCAGTGTGGTGTTGTTGAAGTTATTGTCGCCGGGTATGTCCTTGAACCCGTAAAAGGCCACTACGCCCTTGCACTGCAACGCGGCCGTGGCATCGATCTGCTCGATTGTGGCGCCCACCCGTGTGGCAGTGACGAAGGCGCAGTGCACGGCATTGGAGTTGGTCAGCAGGTCGTTCATGTAGCCGGCCTCGCCGGAGCACTGAATGAGGCCTGGCGGAAAGCCCAAGAAAATACCGTGTTAGATAGGGCTGAAGTTAGGGATCGTAAGTCAGTGGAGTAGGCAGTATTTTTTGGTGGAGAAGGATTTCTAAATAACAATATATATTTAGATGGGACGCTTAACCACCCTGCCTACGCCACTGGCTCCAGTACCTTCTAGTTTCTGCACCGCCTGCGTTACGGGATAGTTCTTGCTTATGGTCTCGAATGTTTGGCTGCCCGAGGAGAGCGGACGCTCCAGCAACGCGCCGCCGCTGCGGAAGCGCGACCGGACGAGCTCGCTGGGCGCCGAGCCGAGCAGAAACTTGTAGAAGAGGGCGCAGGCCAGTTTCTGGCGGTACTCGGGCGATGCCTCGGGCGGTGCTTCCACGGGCCGCAGATTCGTCGCCAGCTGCTCGAAGATTTGCGCCACCGTCGCAGCGTCGTAGAGATCGCGACCCACCAGCAATCGCTCGGCCTTCACGGCGTGCACATATCCCGGCCGTATGTTGCCAAAACAGAGGCGAGCCGAGCCCACCACGCGCTGCTGCGTACCCTGCCACTCGATGAGGAAGCCGGCGTTCACATAGGCATGCACGTTTTGGGCACGCGGCAGTATCTACATACATAGAAAAAAACACAGATCAGGGCATCGGGTGTATCCGACCGCGTAATACTCGTTTACAGTGTAATAGCAAACAAAACATGTACCCTTTTCATTTCAAAATATTTGTCAAATCTCGCATGCTCTTTTACCAATAATAACAAGCAAGAACGTTGCAGTCGGACGTAACCGACTGTGTAATACTCGTTCACAGTGCATGGAAGTTATTATTGTTCTTTTTAATAAGAGAAGGTCACCCAAACACTGTCTGCCAAATTTTGTGACTCTAGCTTCAAAATTGTGGGAGATATAGCTTTACGCAATTTGCGCGGGCGGGAGTAGGAGGGAGTTGGCGGGAGTGTGCATGGCCGGGAAATTTTCTTACCTAGCTTTAAAAGGGGTGACCAGCCATCTACGTTTAAAATTTGGTGACTCTAGCTCCAAAATTGTGGGAGATATAGCCATTTCCAATTTTTTAGGGCGGGGGCGCTGGGGGGCGTTCTAGTGGGCGTGGCCAGAAAATCAAGGCCGCATTTTTTGGAGGAGATCACCAGCAATCTACATACCAAATTTGGTCACTCTAACCTTAATATTGTAGGAAATATTCAACTTTAATCGAATTGCGATTTGAGGTCTATCGACATGTTATCGATTTGTCAGCCTCCCGGTGGGCGTGGCACAAAAATCTGAACACTTTGTCTGAAGCAGATAACTACAAGAATATATTCCAAGTTTAAAGTCTCTATCTTCAATAGCGCCGAAAAATATTGCGTTCATACGGACAGAATGACAGACATTGTACAAAACCAATATACTAGTTTTACTTCGTGAACGAGTATAAAAATTTGCAATACTTAATTTTGAAAAATGAATAATGAACGTTAATCCAAAAAACTCACCTTGTAGGAGTTGAACAAGTATTTGGGCTTGGGATAGGGTCGCAGTATGAACGCACCAATGACCAGTTTGGGCGTGGCATCCTCCAGATAAGCCAACAGGCTCATCACCCGCTGACTGTGCGCATCCTCGTGCACCAGAACCTGCGCATCCAGGGCCTCGAAGGTGATGAAAACATCCGAGGGGAATTCCGGATGTTGCTTCTTAATGGAGATGTTACCCGCCAGAGTGCCATTCTGCAATAAAGTACAAACACTTGTTAGAGATGATTATCCAAGTAACGCCGAGAATATATTGTTCGGTTTTGCATGCTCTGCCTCGGAAGGAGTACAATGACTTCTGTGTTAATCTAAAGAAATCCGTAAAAAAAGAGGATGTCTATACTCATAACATAATTCAAAAAATCTTATCAAAATCGAACCATTGCAGCATATAGTTGAAAAATGTTTTTGATTTCAATAATATCCCTATCAAATTTGGCAATTGAAAATGTTACTAAGCCTAACATATCTGCAAAATATTATTAATATCAGACAACTATATCACATAGCTCCCATATAGCTGCCATTGCCTGCAGAGCATCCGAGTTTCGTTTAGCGCCTTTCACTTTCCATCGAAAGCAGCTATCCCAATGTCTTTAAGCGAATTTAGATCGCGTCTGAAACGAGTTTTGAACCGGGTTTCGTGGATTTATAGCGAGCACTTACGTTGCGCACCGGCACATTGGCAATCAGGTTGAAGTGCTGCCACAACTGGGCGCAGTATTCGTAGCCGGGGCGTTGTTGGGCCTGGCGAAAGAGCTGCATGGTCTCGGTAAGCGTCAGGTTGGCGCCTAGCAGCAGGTGTTCCGGCTCGATGCTGTGCTGCTTCAGCTCCGGCACCATGTTGACGTCTACGTAGTGCTGAATGCTCTTCGGCCGCCTATAGACGCCATGCGCCGTGTTGCCCGCCACCAGGATGTACTCCTCGCCACTGGGCACCTGAGCCAGTGCAATGAATAACTCGCCCAGTGTTGTGGGCCAATACCAATGGCTGTTGCTCTGCGCTGGCAGCGAGGGACGAGCGCAGCTGCCGCTGCAACACTGGCCAGTGCGCGGGCAGATCACCTCAAAGGAGTCCTCAATGTCGACACACTCTGCTGGCACGCCGATATTGCTGTCCACGGCAAAGGACTTCATGGCATCCAGTATTGGACGGTAGCCGGTGCAGCGGCAAATGTTGCCACCAAAGGCATCCTCCACCTCAGCCATGGTCACGTGGCCGCCTTGACTCTCCAGCAGCCCGTACATGTTCATCACGAAGCCCGGCGAGCAGTAGCCGCACTGTGTGCCATTCAGCCTGGCCAGACGCTTCTGTATGGGATGATAGCCGCTGCTCTTGTTGCCCAGACCCTCGTCGGTAATGATATCCACATCGTTGCAGGTGTTGAGCAGGGTCAAGCACTTGGAATGAGAGCATTGCAAATGTAGAGAAACCTCTACAGAAACCCCTTCACATTATCCTTACCGAGTTGGCGGCCCGGGAGTTGATGTCACCTGTGATGGGATGGCGACGTCGTATGACACAGATGCACGAGCCACAGCCGCCCTCCAGGCACATGTACTTGGTGGCCGTCAAATGGAGGTGCTCCCGCAGGAAAGTGTTCAGCGTAATGTCTGCGGCGTAGTCCGCCGGCTGCACCTCGTACGGATAGCCATTCACATTGAACTTGATGCTCATCATGGCAAAGCTAGCTGCCAAATACCGTTGATATCACCAGGCGCTTGTATTTAAAGCCTGCGACGAAACCAGATTAGGTTTAATTAGGCTGCAGCTAAACGGGTTCGCGATGACAGCCCACAACAACAACCCAAACACTGTGCGAAACGAACAGCAATAAATCAAGATTCGCTTTTTAATTATTTTTTTAGTTCTAGAGCCAGGCTAGATACCTCCGATATTGCTCCAGTGAACGTAAAAATTCTTGCAGTTCTTGTTACTTTTTATCAATTATGAATGCTTACAAGAATTTTAAAAAAACACCCAAAACAGGCTAAAACTTTAAATGTTGCGCTTATTAATATATGTACCCACTCAAAATACTGAAATTTACGTGCAAAAAGTAAACAGAATTACGCTTAAAATATATTAAAACCACTTTTAAAATGTTTTTAAGCTGCTTCATTCAAATAATTAAAGCCGTTATGTTTTCGATAGTTATCGCCAACTAACATGTGTTCATTTTACAGAACTAACTCATTTATTCCAGTTCACTTATTCATTTAGTTCGATTGAATATCGAAAAACTTCAGATGTGCGAAAACAAACTGCTTAAACTTCTATTAAACCTACCATATTACACGAACACAAAATTACTATATAAAATGGCAGGAGTTCAAACCGTTTACCAATATATCAACTCACATCACACATCTTTATAGCAATAAATGAAATGAATGAAATGAAACTTTAATTGATTACTTAATAACATATTAAATTGTTAAATCAAATTCACTTTCGTAATCCTAGTTAATTAGCTTTAAGTTAGCACGTAAGTCGATCATTTGAAGGTTTTGTCTTCCCCATATTACTTTCTAATCTACGTTCATTTAAATTGACCAAATACTAAATTTGTTAAGTATACTAATGTTAAATGTTATAGTTGAAATGCAATCGCTTAATAATAATAAAACACTGCACTAGGGGTAATAAAGCAATAATAATAATAATAATAAAAGCGTAATACTCGTTCACAGTACACGGAAGTTATTATTGTTATTTTGGAAAAATATAGAATTTGTATATTTCGTAGGGGCGGGGGTGAGTGTGGCCAACATTTTTCGGGTCGATCTTAAGAGAAGGTCACCCAAACACTGTCTGCCAAATTTTGTGACTCTAGCTCCAAAATTGTGGGAGATATAGCTTTTGGCGATTTGCGGGGGCGGAAGTGGGCGTGGCCGGGAAATTTTCTTACCAAGCTTTAATAGGGGTAACCAGCTATCTACGTTTACAATTTGGTGACTCTAGATCTAAAAATGTGGGAGATAGGCTTTCGCACTTTGCGGGTGCGGGAGAGAGCGGGGGTGGGAGTGGGCGGTAAATTTTCGTACCCCTATTTAAAGAAGCTGACCACAAATCTACCTTTCAAATTTGGTGACTCTAGCTCTAAAACTGTGGAAGATATAGCCATTTCCGATTTTTTAAGGCATGGTGTCTGGGGGGCGTTCCAGTGGGCATGGCCGGGATATCAATTTCTTAATCTTTTGAGACGGTCACCAGGAATCTATATACCAAGTTTGCTGTCTCTAGCTTTAAAATTGTGTAAATTATACATGTTACCGTTTTGAGCGAAATATGCAAATGTGCAAATATATCGATTTTAGCGATTACGGAGGCGGAAGGGGGCTTGGCTGGAAAATTTTTTCTGTGATGTTTGGGGGACCTTACCATAGTATCTATTCAAAATAGGCCGCATTTTTTTGGAGAAGACCACCAGCAATCTACGTACCAAATTTGCTCACTCTAACTTTAATATTGTAGGAAATATTCAACTTTAATCGATTTGCGATTTGAGGTGTATCGACATGTTATCGATTTGCCAGACTCCCGGTGGGCGTGGCACAAAAATCTTAACACTTTGTTTGAAGCAGATAACTACAAGTATACATATATTCCAAGTTTCAAGCCTCTATCTTTAATAGCGCCGAAAAATATTGCATTCATATGGACAAACGGACAGACATTGCACAAAACCAATATATATACTAGTTTCACTTCGTGAACGAGTATAAAAAGTGAATAATTTGTTGTTGCTTTTCACAATTTTATAACTTGTATTTTTATAATTATCTTTTTTAAGACACCGAATTTATTCAGTAATGTTCAATGGTAGTTATAAGCCACACCGTACGTATAAACGCTAAGCATACAATATATTTGTATTTGTATTGTATTGTATACTTAGTGGAATAAATAAAGAAAAAGATTAGCAATTTATTGCAGTGTAAATTGGGCCACTTCGTTGCCCGCCGAGAGCACCACGGTCTCTGGCGTGGTGGGTGCGCCCAGACGCACCCACTCGCGTGGCAGGCCGGCATCCTGCCTGGACGATTGGATGGCATGCTGCAGGGCAAAGAGCACACCCACGGCCATGCACAGAGCCGGTTCGCCCGTGGCTTTGGAGCGCAGGAAACCGACGGGGTTGGGACTTTTCTGCAGCAACTCGATGCGAAAATCAATGGGTATGTCCTTGGCGCCCGGAGGATGATAGTTCCAGGTGCGGTTCGTAAGCAGACGGCCCGTTGGCCGATCGTAGAGTAGCAGCTCGGTCAGATAGTAGCCCAGGCCCATAACAAAGGCGCCCTCAACCTGGCCGACATCGATGTTGGGACTTATACTCTCGCCCGCATCCTCGAGGATGTCCACGCGCCGTATCAAGTGGTTGCCGGTCAGCATATCCAGCTCCAGCTCGCTGAGACTTAGCCCAAAGATGCTGTAGTCGGTTTGCTCGCCCATTTTGTAGGATTCGGTGGCAATCAGACTGATCGATTGGGTAAAGGCGGCCTCCACCACCTGCTGCCAGGTGGCCTGGGCACCCAGCCGCCGCTTGACCGGCTGCAGGCGCTGGTTCAGCTTGTCGCAGGCCTTGCGCACGGCAATCCCGACCAGTTCGCTGGCCATCGAGTTGGCCGTCACAAAGGAATTGGCAGCCACAATTGTATTGCTGCTCTCCACCCGCACCCGGTCCAGGGGCACGCCCAGCACGTAGGCGGCCACCTGGGCGATCTTGGTGTTGATGCCCTGGCCGATCTCAATGCCGCCATGCGAGATAACCACAGAGCCGTCCGCATGGTAAATGGCCACCGTCGTTGGATAGCCCAGGGCGATGCTCACATTCAGCGGGAACTCCATCAGGGACAGGCCCAAGCCGCGCTTGCGCCAACGATTCTGCGCATTGAACAGGTTAATCTGTTCGCGCCGCTTGCGGTACTCCGTGGAGGCTAGGAATCGGGGCAGCAGCTGCACCATTTTGCTGCCCGGTCGCAGATTCACGAGCCGGACGTCCGCCGGATCCAGTTTGCAGGCAAAGGCGATGTGCTCCAGTGCCGTCTCCGCCATGGCAATGGCTGTGGGGGGAGTTATAGGTAAGGGATTAGCTTGCGGATACTCTGGCTGTGTCTTACCCTCTGCTGTGCCCGGCGCCCGACACCAGGTCGAGCTGGGCGCATCCGTCCGCACGGCCGTGCCCGTGGCCTTGAAGTTCACGTTGGTCAGATTGTAGACGTTTCTCAGCGCCGGCATGGTCAGAAAGTCGACGACATTTTCGTTGAGGGTGCAGCCTGCGTCCTCGTAGTAGTTATTCTTGAGCATCCGTATGGAGCCGTTGGCGCGCGCCTGGAACTCATAGTCGGATCGACAGGCCCAGCGCTTGCCATTCGACGCCATCATGGACTCGATCGTCTGCACGAAGCGTGCCGGTCGATTCAGCCGGTGGGCGACCAGGGCACAGGCGCAGGCCACCTGATTACCCCGCGTCTCCTTGGCCCCGTAGGCGCCTCCGACGCGTCGTACCTGCAGCTGGACCGCATTGGCGTCCAGCTTGAGCATGCGCGCCACGCTGGCCTGGGTCACGTCCATCCATTGGGTGGCGCACCACACCTGCAGTCCCTGCTCCATAGGCACCACCACCGTCGTCTGCGGCTCCAGGGTGAAGTGGTACTGCGACTCCAGCTCGAGAATACCACGCCCCAGCACATCGCCCGCCTCCAAAGTTGGCCTGGGCAAGCACTCCACGTCGATCTTTGGGCTCGTCGAGAGGCGATCCTTTAGCTTGGCCGCCAGCACCGCGTTCATGCTGGTGTAGATCTGCACCTGGTCATTGGCATAGGTCACCCGCACCAATGTCGCCGCATAGACGGCCACGTCGTGGGTCTGGGCGGCGATCACGCCCAGCGGCTGGTCATAGTACTGCACGCGTCCAGAGCAGAATATCTCCTCCGGCTCCCCCTCGACCGTCAGCAGTGTGGTGTTGTTGAAGTTATTGTCGCCGGGTATGTCCTTGAACCCGTAAAAGGCCACTACGCCCTTGCACTGCAACGCGGCCGTGGCATCGATCTGCTCGATTGTGGCGCCCACCCGTGTGGCAGTGACGAAGGCGCAGTGCACGGCATTGGAGTTGGTCAGCAGGTCGTTCATGTAGCCGGCCTCGCCGGAGCACTGAATGAGGCCTGGCGGAAAGCCCAAGAAAATACCGTGTTAGATAGGGCTGAAGTTAGGGATCGTAAGTCAGTGGAGTAGGCAGTATTTTTTGGTGGAGAAGGATTTCTAAATAAAAATATATATTTAGATGGGACGCTTAACCACCCTGCCTACGCCACTGGCTCCAGTACCTTCTAGTTTCTGCACCGCCTGCGTTACGGGATAGTTCTTGCTTATGGTCTCGAATGTTTGGCTGCCCGAGGAGAGCGGACGCTCCAGCAACGCGCCGCCGCTGCGGAAGCGCGACCGGACGAGCTCGCTGGGCGCCGAGCCGAGCAGAAACTTGTAGAAGAGGGCGCAGGCCAGTTTCTGGCGGTACTCGGGCGATGCCTCGGGCGGTGCTTCCACGGGCCGCAGATTCGTCGCCAGCTGCTCGAAGATTTGCGCCACCGTCGCAGCGTCGTAGAGATCGCGACCCACCAGCAATCGCTCGGCCTTCACGGCGTGCACATATCCCGGCCGTATGTTGCCAAAACAGAGGCGAGCCGAGCCCACCACGCGCTGCTGCGTACCCTGCCACTCGATGAGGAAGCCGGCGTTCACATAGGCATGCACGTTTTGGGCACGCGGCAGTATCTACATACATAGAAAAAAACACAGATCAGGGCATCGGGTGTATCCGACCGCGTAATACTCGTTTACAGTGTAATAGCAAACAAAACATGTACCCTTTTCATTTCAAAATATTTGTCAAATCTCGCATGCTCTTTTACCAATAATAACAAGCAAGAACGTTGCAGTCGGACGTAACCGACTGTGTAATACTCGTTCACAGTGCATGGAAGTTATTATTGTTCTTTTTAATAAGAGAAGGTCACCCAAACACTGTCTGCCAAATTTTGTGACTCTAGCTTCAAAATTGTGGGAGATATAGCTTTACGCAATTTGCGCGGGCGGGAGTAGGAGGGAGTTGGCGGGAGTGTGCATGGCCGGGAAATTTTCTTACCTAGCTTTAAAAGGGGTGACCAGCCATCTACGTTTAAAATTTGGTGACTCTAGCTCCAAAATTGTGGGAGATATAGCCATTTCCAATTTTTTAGGGCGGGGGCGCTGGGGGGCGTTCTAGTGGGCGTGGCCAGAAAATCAAGGCCGCATTTTTTGGAGGAGATCACCAGCAATCTACATACCAAATTTGGTCACTCTAACCTTAATATTGTAGGAAATATTCAACTTTAATCGAATTGCGATTTGAGGTCTATCGACATGTTATCGATTTGTCAGCCTCCCGGTGGGCGTGGCACAAAAATCTGAACACTTTGTCTGAAGCAGATAACTACAAGAATATATTCCAAGTTTAAAGTCTCTATCTTCAATAGCGCCGAAAAATATTGCGTTCATACGGACAGAATGACAGACATTGTACAAAACCAATATACTAGTTTTACTTCGTGAACGAGTATAAAAATTTGCAATACTTAATTTTGAAAAATGAATAATGAACGTTAATCCAAAAAACTCACCTTGTAGGAGTTGAACAAGTATTTGGGCTTGGGATAGGGTCGCAGTATGAACGCACCAATGACCAGTTTGGGCGTGGCATCCTCCAGATAAGCCAACAGGCTCATCACCCGCTGACTGTGCGCATCCTCGTGCACCAGAACCTGCGCATCCAGGGCCTCGAAGGTGATGAAAACATCCGAGGGGAATTCCGGATGTTGCTTCTTAATGGAGATGTTACCCGCCAGAGTGCCATTCTGCAATAAAGTACAAACACTTGTTAGAGATGATTATCCAAGTAACGCCGAGAATATATTGTTCGGTTTTGCATGCTCTGCCTCGGAAGGAGTACAATGACTTCTGTGTTAATCTAAAGAAATCCGTAAAAAAAGAGGATGTCTATACTCATAACATAATTCAAAAAATCTTATCAAAATCGAACCATTGCAGCATATAGTTGAAAAATGTTTTTGATTTCAATAATATCCCTATCAAATTTGGCAATTGAAAATGTTACTAAGCCTAACATATCTGCAAAATATTATTAATATCAGACAACTATATCACATAGCTCCCATATAGCTGCCATTGCCTGCAGAGCATCCGAGTTTCGTTTAGCGCCTTTCACTTTCCATCGAAAGCAGCTATCCCAATGTCTTTAAGCGAATTTAGATCGCGTCTGAAACGAGTTTTGAACCGGGTTTCGTGGATTTATAGCGAGCACTTACATTGCGCACCGGCACATTGGCAATCAGGTTGAAGTGCTGCCACAACTCGGCGCAGTATTCGTAGCCGGGGCGTTGTTGGGCCTGGCGAAAGAGCTGCATGGTCTCGGTAAGCGTCAGGTTGGCGCCTAGCAGCAGGTGTTCCGGCTCGATGCTGTGCTGCTTCAGCTCCGGCACCATGTTGACGTCTACGTAGTGCTGAATGCTCTTCGGCCGCCTATAGACGCCATGCGCCGTGTTGCCCGCCACCAGGATGTACTCCTCGAAACTGGGCACCTGAGCCAGTGCAATGAATAACTCGCCCAGTGTTGTGGGCCAATACCAATGGCTGTTGCTCTGCGCTGGCAGCGAGGGACGAGCGCAGCTGCCGCTGCAACACTGGCCAGTGCGCGGGCAGATCACCTCAAAGGAGTCCTCAATGTCGACACACTCTGCTGGCACGCCGATATTGCTGTCCACGGCAAAGGACTTCATGGCATCCAGTATTGGACGGTAGCCGGTGCAGCGGCAAATGTTGCCACCAAAGGCATCCTCCACCTCAGCCATGGTCACGTGGCCGCCTTGACTCTCCAGCAGCCCGTACATGTTCATCACGAAGCCCGGCGAGCAGTAGCCGCACTGTGTGCCATTCAGCCTGGCCAGACGCTTCTGTATGGGATGATAGCCGCTGCTCTTGTTGCCCAGACCCTCGTCGGTAATGATATCCACATCGTTGCAGGTGTTGAGCAGGGTCAAGCACTTGGAATGAGAGCATTGCAAATGTAGAGAAACCTCTACAGAAACCCCTTCACATTATCCTTACCGAGTTGGCGGCCCGGGAGTTGATGTCACCTGTGATGGGATGGCGACGTCGTATGACACAGATGCACGAGCCACAGCCGCCCTCCAGGCACATGTACTTGGTGGCCGTCAAATGGAGGTGCTCCCGCAGGAAAGTGTTCAGCGTAATGTCTGCGGCGTAGTCCGCCGGCTGCACCTCGTACGGATAGCCATTCACATTGAACTTGATGCTCATCATGGCAAAGCTAGCTGCCAAATACCGTTGATATCACCAGGCGCTTGTATTTAAAGCCTGCGACGAAACCAGATTAGGTTTAATTAGGCTGCAGCTAAACGGGTTCGCGATGACAGCCCACAACAACAACCCAAACACTGTGCGAAACGAACAGCAATAAATCAAGATTCGCTTTTTAATTATTTTTTTAGTTCTAGAGCCAGGCTAGATACCTCCGATATTGCTCCAGTGAACGTAAAAATTCTTGCAGTTCTTGTTACTTTTTATCAATTATGAATGCTTACAAGAATTTTAAAAAAACACCCAAAACAGGCTAAAACTTTAAATGTTGCGCTTATTAATATATGTACCCACTCAAAATACTGAAATTTACGTGCAAAAAGTAAACAGAATTACGCTTAAAATATATTAAAACCACTTTTAAAATGTTTTTAAGCTGCTTCATTCAAATAATTAAAGCCGTTATGTTTTCGATAGTTATCGCCAACTAACATGTGTTCATTTTACAGAACTAACTCATTTATTCCAGTTCACTTATTCATTTAGTTCGATTGAAAGCATTCACAATAACTAAATGTCTACCATCTCTAAGTTTTTTCTTACTACAGGCGGCATATGTCCACTTTATTGATTATTGAACTTGCGTAGCTTTAAATAATATTTTGTTGCATAACGGAACATCAGTTTTAGTACAAACAATAAATAACGTACACAAAATAAATAACGTATAAGGTGAGTGCATTACAAGTACACAATATGCAGTAAAATTGCTGTAATATTGCGCACAATGAGCGACGACGCCGCAAGTCGCCATCTTTTTTTTTCGCAATGACGCCGATGAGCTGCATTGTGCGAGAGTGTGAAAGAGAATTATAGCCTTTTGGCATTTTGCAGGCGACGAAAATATGAATATGGACGCGAATGCTGTTGAGAATCGCGAGAAGGAGCGCGATCGCCGTGGACGTGGCGCACGTGGTTCGCGTTTCTCTGATGCGGATGGTAACAATGGCAACGTTGTCGGCGGTGGGGGCGGAGGAGGCGGTGGCGGCGGTGTTAATAATGCACGGGACCGGAGCCGTGAGCGACGCAATTGCCGTGTCTATATCTCAAACATTCCGTACGATTATCGCTGGCAAGATCTGAAAGATTTGTTTCGGCGCATTGTCGGCTCCATTGAGTATGTGCAGCTGTTCCACGACGAGAGCGGCAAGGCCCGCGGCTGCGGTATTGTCGAGTTCAAGGATCCGGAAAACGTGCAAAAGGCAATGGAGAAAATGAATCGCTATGAGCTGAACGGCCGTGAACTTGTTGTCAAGGAGGACCATGGCGAGCAGCGCGATCAATACGGTCGCATTGTGCGCGACGGTGCCGGCGGCGGAGGCGGAGGAGGTGTTGGAGGTGGCGGCGGCGGTGGTGGTGGTGGCGGCGGCGGCGGCGGCAACGGTGGCGGGCGCGATCACATGGACGATCGAGATCGCGGCTTTTCACGACGTGACGATGACAGGATGTGAGTATCATTAAAAGTTCCTAATACCACAATGTGCATATTTTCCAATACTCTAAGCACTTTAGCAAATCTCAAAAGGAAGAAATATTGTTCTGTTCCAAGCAATCTAGTAGCAGGCGAATCTTCGATTTACAATTGCTAACGTTATTGATAAATGTAAAAAACCATTGCTAGTACTATCGACACTTTTGAGTTAGGGTATTTTCAGTGCTTGCAAAGGGCCAAAAGAGCAGCCGATCCTTCATCAGAATTAAAAACGATTTACAGTTGCTAATGTTATCGATATACAATGAAAACTATTGCTAATGCTATCGACATTGAGTCTGGGCATTTTCCTTCCTTGCAAAAGATTAGTTAATTCTTCGGTAAAGTTAAACACGATTTACGATTGCTAGTGTTATCGATAGAAGAGTGATATCGAAAATTTTGAGTCGAGGCATTTTAAATGCTTGAAAAAGATTGATTTCAGCTTGCAATATATAATTAACAGAATATCTGGGACGGGTTCAATGATCTTTCTACTTTGAACTGTGAGACTGTGCTGATAACTTTACTTTCAAATTCATAGGGAGAGAAAAATGACTGGCTTGGGCCTTATTCGTTTATTCATAACATTGCGACTAGCCCTTAAAATTTCAGTTGTTCACCGGTCGAATATTTGGAATCCTCCCTAAATGGAAAAACAAGAAGAATTCAAATGATTAAAAACCAACAATAAAATTGCAACGTTTGCAAAATAAGCTCTAGTTTCAATACACTTGGGCCTTTTCTCTGAAAACGTGCTTAAAAATATTTGATTTCAGACACCTCAAATATAGTACATATTTACAAATTAGGTTCATCTAAAGCTTTAATTCGAGTCTCGATTCTCGGTAAAACTTACATCTTTCCATTACAAAATTGGTTTAATTTCTTTGTTCGGGTCTTGCCTTATATTTGAAAAGGAATCTAATCTTTTCTTCAGTTGATTTTGTTTACAAATAAAAAATTGAATTACTATTTATTCCACCTATCCCAAGTGAGATAGAGCAGAAAATGAACTCTGTCACAAAATTGGCTACTTTATAACATTATGTGATGGTAAAATAAAGAAAATTTTCTTTAACATAGTTGCTGCGAAATTTTGCATTCAAAAAAAAATATATATACAATGAAGAATAATTGTTAGACTGTGAGATTGTACTTTTTTTCGTCTAGAGTTTAAACTACATTTTTAAAGCTTAAGCGTTTATCATAATTAATTGCATAGTTACGGCGTTCTGGATTGTATCTCATTTATTTTGAGAATTGAGAATATATATGAGATGCGTGAGCTCTTGGGATGCGAGAATTTGTTGTGCTTTTATCTCTTGCTTTTGTTACTTTTTCTCTCTGGATCTTTTGGCTTCTTTTTCTAGATCTGGGCGTAATAATTTTAACATGATGTCGAATGATTTTAATTCGTCGAATTACAATTTGTATGGGCTTTCTGCTTCGTTTTTGGAGAGTCTTGGCATAAGTGGACCTTTGCATAATAAGGTTTTTGTTGCTAATGTGAGTATATGTATATCATAAAAAATTCCAATAACTCTATGTAAAAAACTATTGTATTGAACCAAAAAACCAAAATCCAATACCAAAACCAATACCAAACCATAAAAGACATACAATCTATATATTAGATATATGATCTGTAGCCTGTGCATATTCTTCGCCCAGTTGTGTTTAAGTCGTAAGTTCCTGTATTCTATCTAAGTATTTAACACATATTTGGTTTTCGTCATGGGCTCTGTTTCGTATTTATAACCCAACTATGGAAACAACATTATTTTGGGGCTTATCTTATGATTTGTGGACAAGATGCTGGAACAACTCTACTATACATCTACTTTAACTTTCCTCCTTTGTGTTTCATAATCTACATATCTACATAAATTATTATTGGACATTTCCGCTTTGTCGTCATATAGTCACGAAGTTGATCGATATACCTGACTTTGGAATATTATCTTTGCTTTTTTTTTTTTTTTTTGATGTTACGTCGCATCTTGAATTTAAAACTTGTATTGATCGCAATTTTTGTCCGATATTTGCAAAATTTAAATATCTATCGTGTATGGAAACTGTTTTTTTTTTAAATATAAAAGATAATAGTATTCGATTCTAGATTCTAGAAAGTCGAGGATTTTTTTCTAATTTCATTCTCAATTATCGTTAACTAAAAAGAAGAATACATATCATAAATAAAAGACAAACTACGGGAATTTCTAGATGCTTATTTTCTTTATTTGCAATATTTAAAAAAAAAATTGAACCGGAAAAGGAAATTTCAAGCCTTTTCAAAATCGATAGAATGTGTCGATAACTCGATTTCTTACTGAACAATTTTGTAACCCAACGAAATGTTGCAGAGTGGTTATAAAGATAAAATTAAATCGCAGCCTGGTTGATTTCTGATCTTGTTTTGTCACCTGAGAACACTTGCAGCTGGATCTGGTCACCTGCAGCTGGGTTATAAATATGAAACAGTCTTAGCTACCGTCGCTTTTGGTTTAGCCAACTGGGCCAACGTCTAAATCCCCGAGTTCCTTCATACTTCGTTTGCTCCTAGTGAAGGTGGCGGCCGGAGTCAGAGTCAACAACTGTGTGTGCGTGTGTGAGTGTGTGTGGACAACGCAGCATCCATTCTTCAGTGGCCACATCGTTTGTGTATTAAAAATTGCTAAAAACCTTGCATTGTTCTTGTCTCAACAGCTGGACTACAAGGTGGACAACAAAAAGCTGAAGCAGGTGTTCAAGCTGGCCGGAAAAGTGCAGAGCGTAGATCTATCGCTGGACAAGGAGGGTCACAGTCGCGGCTTTGCTGTGGTCGAATACGATCATCCAGTCGAGGCCGTGCAGGCAATCTCCATGCTGGATCGTCAGATGCTCTATGATCGTCGCATGACCGTGCGCCTGGATCGCATACCCGACAAGGGTGAGGGTCTGAAGCTACCCGAGGGATTGGGTGGCGTGGGCATTGGTCTAGGCCCCAACGGTGAGCCGCTCAAGGATGTGGCCCATAATCTGCCCAGCGGTGGCAATCAGAATGCTTCGCAGCTGCTCGGCAACGTGCAGAGCGCACAGCAACAGCTGTCCGCCGTAACTGGCGGTCCCGTTGTCGGCGGCGGTGGCTCCAATGCTAGCAATCTGCTGGGCAGCCTAAATGGCGTAATCTTTGGCAATAACGCTTCCGTACAGCCGTCACCCGTGGCGCCCGTTCAAAAGCCCAGCATGGGCAACAATTCTGGCGGCGGTGGCGGCGGCATCAATCTAAACAATTTGAATCCCAGCAATTTGGCTGCTGTCGTTGGCAACTTGGGCAATCTGGGCGCGGCGCTGTCCAATCCGCTGCTCACCTCGTCGCTGAGCACGCTCGGACTCAATCTGGGCAATGCGGGCGGCAACGATGACGGCCTCGTTTCTGCCAGCAATGTGGGTCTGTCCAATAACTACAGCAGCGGCGGCGGCTACGGTGGTGGTGCTGGAAATAACTACAACAGTGGTGGCAACAGCTCCGGCAGCGGCGGTGGCGTCTCCGGCGGCAATGTGGGTTACAATTCGTACAACAGCAGCGCCGGCGGCGTCTCGAATGCCGGTAACAATCAGCTTGATGGCAACGACTATGGCAACCCTGGCAATCAACTGGACATGTTTGGTGGCGGCGGCGTCAACGTCGGCGGCGGCGGTGGCAATGTTGGTGGTGGCGGCAACCCTGGCAATGCCGGCGGCGGTGCACGCAAATCGGACACAATCATCATCAAGAATGTGCCCCTGAGCTGCACATGGCAGACACTTCGCGACAAATTCCGTGACGTTGGTGATGTCAAGTTTGCTGAGATACGCGGTAACGATGTGGGCGTGGTGCGCTTCTTCAAGGAGCGTGACGCGGAGCTGGCCATAGGTGAGAATCCATCTGGTTTTTGTATTTCTTTGAAAACTTTAACGGTTTCTATTCCATAGCTCTGATGGACGGCTCACGTCTGGACGGTCGCACCATTAAAGTAACTTACTTTTAAGTCGTATCCCTTAGGTTTTATTGAAACGCAATGTCCGTTTGTCAACGCAAATAGTTAACCGAATGAATTAATATCTAGACACGACCAACGGCTTACCTTAACCCACAGCAGGCAGCAGAGCAGCGGCTAGGCTTGTCCCAACGGTTTTAGTTCGTAGTAACCACAAACATATATAATTGTTTAATTTTTATACATACGTTTACATTACTCATAAAACAACAAGAAAAGTATCATAAAATAATTGACTTTCCAAAATACAGAAGACGCAATTCATGTAATTTATAAGTGATTGAAGCCAATAAAAATAAAAACAATATTTAAAATAAAATGAACCAAACGCGGAGAAGAAAATTTAAATTGTTAGAGTATCGACACAACTGAAAGGTATTAATTATAGTAGTTAAATGTCTTGTAAATTTTTAGCGAAATATGTAACACATTGAAGGAGACCATACCGAATTCATAAGGCATATAAAATGTATACGATAAATTGTTATTCAGGAATTAGATATAAGTTCGATTGGGGGATTTCCATGCAAACTGGGCATTTAGTTTTAAATCTATTAATGAAATTTGCAAATATATGTGCCTTTTCGTGGCAGACAGATAATATGTCGGAATCAACCGGATCTGACCAATAAATCTTATAATTGGCATAGGAACAGTCGGACAAAAATTTGTTTTTGTGTGATAAACCTTTTGTTTTTAGAGATGTCTGAACTAAACTTGAAAATTGAGTCACATGCTTCCAATAATCAGCAAAATATCAATATTGCACCACTATAACACATAGAAACAATCGGTCCGAAAATGTGTTTTTGTAAGACACTTTTTGTTTCCGAAAACAAACTTGGCAATTGTGAGCGTTTCTAGGCTATTAACATAAAATGAAAAACCGAAAAATGCTATCATCTACGAGGGAATTTAATCTACGGATATTCAAAAAATAACCGTTCTTTCTCGCGAACACAGAAATGTTTTAGTTTGATGTCACACCCATTAGAAATGAGCAGATATTTATTATTTTCATACAAATACAAATTAATATGTATTAATTCAAATAAAAGCTAGTGCTCAATCCAAGTTCACATAATAGAAATTAATAATATTTTAGTAATTTACTTTTGCTTAAGGGCTAGACGCATAATTGGTGGATAGTTGTGGCTTAAATACAAGAGTTCGACCGTGATTATGTGCGTGGATGCTGAGCTGGGGTTTTCTGGATAGGTTGTCAACTATTTTGTTGCTTCGGTTGCAGCTGCGGCCGCCGGTGCCCCTTTGAAACGCTCCAGACGAGCGCGTGCCTTCTCAGCCCAGTCGCCCTGGCCCTTGGCATCGGCCGCTGCTGGAGCCGCCGCTGTGCCGGCCGCGGCACCGAAGCGTTCCTTGCGCTTCTGCAGCCGTTCGTCGGCCAAGGTTTTCGGCGTCTTCTCCGGCACCACACAGCCGAAGCGTTCGGCGCGTCTTTTTAGAGCCTCCTTTTGCTGTTCGTCAGTCTCCTTGTTGCCCTTGTTGGCCTTGATTGAAGCTGAGGATGACTTGTTAATCGCTGGCGCAGCAGCCGCAGTTGTGACCGCAGGAGCTTTGGCAGCAGTAGCAACAGCTGCTGCTTTCGTATCGGGCGTAATGCCAAACTTTTTGGCGCGCATTTCCAAGCGTTCCTGTATGCTCAGCTCGCCTAGCTTCTTGTCGGCGGCCGCTGTGTCGTCCTTGCCACCCACCACAATGGGTTTGCGTTGCGTCTTTGTGGGCTTCTCCTCCGACTCCGATGTGCTGCCGGTTGCCTCGGGTGCGGCGTTCTCCTTCGATGGTGTGGTTGTTGCTGTGCTCAACGTCGTCGCCAGCTGTTGCGAATTGTTGCGCTTGAGCACGATTTTCTTAGCTGGCAGCGATGCGCTGTTGGCCTCCGCTTTCGCATCCTCAGCTGATGAAAGATCTGGTATTGTTGTTGTAATGGGCGTGCTAACGGGGCTCTTCAGCAGCAGATCTTCATGATCGTCACCCAGCAATTTATGCTCATCCTCGTCGGTCAGCGAGACGTCGTCATCGATGGCGTCCACAATGGCGTCGGCAATAGCGCTATCCTCCAGCGAAATGTCGCCTTCGAGGAGCGCCGTTTGCAGGCGGTCCTGTAATTCATTTTTATTGCCGTTCAATGGCAACCCACGCAGCTTTAATTCGCGCTTTAAATCAGCCACCTGCATTGTATATAACGTGGGTTGTTTGTCTATTGACTGTTAATATTACTTTTCGCTCACCTTCATTTTGGTAACATCGCTTTCTGGCATTTTATTTGTGTTTTTATACAAATTTGCGGCACAAACAAGAGTTTTTCGATGAAATTGGTTCACTTAGACAGTATGGCAACTCTGCTCAAAATAATTTCCACACTTACTGTTATTAACAGCAAGCGACATTTAATATCTGTTAAGTGAGGAGCACGCTCTGTAAAGCTTGTGATTGAGTGTTGTAAAACGTAAACAAGGCGGCTAAATTTAAATGTTATATTAATATAAAAATACTTATCAGCTCTTTACGAAAAAATATGTAGCAGAACATACTTGCTTTCATACATGTTTCCTCAATTTCGCCGTGCTCTGTAATATGAGCACATTATATTTGTTTTTGTCACTTCATCGCTGTCACGCTTCTGCAGCTACTACTCACCCTTATAGTGAGCTCCAGCTAGCGCGTACACAAGATAAGATATAAAATATAAGTACCGTACAGAAATAGCAAACAGCCGGCACACAGTACCACCCGTGCAATCCACATACACACACACACTCGAGACCGCGACACAACAAAACCCGACCGGAAGCGGAAAATGCATGCAATATTATCTTGTCGCCCGCTTCTGGGCCCTTCGTTCGTGAGAGAAAATCTCGCTGAACTAAAAACAGATTGTGCCTCTTGGAAAACGAAAGTGCAGCTGAGCAAAAAATGGGGGATGCATGGAGGATAAGGCGCCAGCGTTCACTATACGCTTTGACCTTGAACTGCTCGCAATCAATTTCCATTGTTTTGAAGTGACACCGGCCTGCACCTGCCCCTGCCTCGCCCCTGCCCCGCCCCTATCTCTACACTCTCCCATACACACACATGTTGCTCATGTGGCACATAAGCAGCTGTATTTAATTGGCATAAATGTATTTATTTTTATAATTTTTCCGGTCCACTCTTTAGAGTGGAGCCACGGCCCACGCATTAACCTTTTGCCTGCCAGCGCTTAAAAAGAGTTTGCCGCCCTTTAAGGCATCGGGCAGTGCAATGATAATTATAATTAACGCCTAATAAGCTGTGTTTGCTGCTGTTCTATTGCGTTGCCCGTGCCTTGCCCATATATAGGGGGCGAGCTTTAATTACAGTTACAACGACTCAACACGCACGCATTGACCGGCCAGAAGCGCGGTCAACTCGTTAATTAATTGGTCGTGACAGTCGCGTTTACGTTCCGGTTGCACAATTACGCAATTTCGGATTTAAGGCGTTGCTTAATGTTAAGCTAATGTTAATGCTAGTGTTTAGGTTAATGTTACAAAAAGTTTATATTTGTGCAGCACAATAGTTGTGTTTGTATAGCTCAAATTTTCCATGTATAAATAAATACCATTTCAAGAAAATAAAAATATTAAAATAAAGTACTTTAAAATTTTAGTAATCGCTAGCTTCACAAAGTTTAAAAATACTTGGAGTTTTATCATTTAGATGTATGTTTTAAAATCTTATGTATATTTTATTATTCAACCAATTTAATTTATCTATTCCATAGTCTCAAGAGCATGATTTCAAAAAGAATGGAATAAATTTCAATACAAAGTTAAGAAAACTGCAAGAATTCCGAATATTACTAATATTACTAATTCTTAATACACATTTTACTCCGTCATATAAATATAACCGCAGATTTAATTTATTTTTGTTATTTGTGGCTTACTTTAAATTCATGGAAAAACTAAGTTATATAATGACGAAAATAAAACGCAGTGATTAATAGTTGGGCTTACAAAGAAATGTTCACTTTTACATATTTTAAATATGTTAATGCGAGCGGTAACATTATTTAATTGTGCTTTAGGGGGAGCACAAAAGCTGCCAAGTGGATTCAATTGGACTTATCAGCAGCTGTGACTCTTTGCCATAGCCAAAGAGATTAGTCAGAGAAGATACCCACAGAAATGCTCTCTCTTTCAAATGTTAAGAAAATAAGAGAAACTTATTTTGTTTATTTTTTTAATTGAATATTTATGCAATAATATGAATTAAGTGAAGAAGATTTTTAAGTTATTGTATTTTGAAATAAGGCAGCTAACTGGTTTTGAACCAAACCGATTTGAATCCAAAACCTAAATAATTTTAAAATCATAAACCAATCCTTGAATCGAACCAGTTGCTCAAAAACGCAATTCAAATTCAATTCGTAATTTTAAGTCCGTGAATCAAAAGATAAACAATAATTTTTAGCCGGGCTTGCAGCCATGTTTTAAAATGTCATAAAAAAGGCAAAATGTGTACTAGGTATAAATATATCTTCTGATTATTTAAATTTGCAGCATTTGCAATTTAAAGCCAATTCATTTCAGGTGCTTTATCGTAAAACTTGAGCGCAAATTAAATTATTTGTTTCTTTGAGTGCAGTTGCTGTGGCTGCCGCTCTCTCTCTCTCTCTCTCTCTCTCGCTCTCTGTCTTTCTGTACCTGGCGGCCACTTGGGCTATCCGCCAGATACGCGTTCTCAGTTGCGTGACGAGTGCCGGAGCGATCGGTTGTGCCAGCTCTTGAATTAGCTGCCGTTTTGTGTTGCGTCTCGTTTATCTTCGTGTTTTCAAATACGTTCGCTGATCCAACAGACGTCATCGCCAGAGACGGACGTGTCGCCCGATTGATTTGTTGCAAAACACAACAACAAAACAAATATATATACTATATATTTATAGCAAAAAAAAGTGAGAATACGAATAGCTCTGCGCGTTTGAGTACGTTTACGTGTATCTATAAGTACGTGTTGTGTGCACTGCCAATTGCAATTGTACGCAACTGGAAGTTGGCCTGAAATGCCAAAGCTAATACCCAATATATGTTTTATACACATATTAAAGCCACCATGCTGACCTTGTGCAACTGCGTATCTCGAACGGTGTCCGTGTGTGTGTGTGTATATCTTTTGTGTAAACATCATTAGCATAATCAGTAGAAAGCATCTTTGGCAACTGTTTTTGGCTTGGAGCAGTAGCCAGACAACCTGTTAACTGCATTCTGGGCTAATGCTGTGCTTGTTGTTGCTTTTTGTTTTCGCTGTTTTCGTTTTTGATTCTTTATCGTGATCACCTCTTTATCACCTGAGTCACTTTCGTATGGCGCTCACGTCACACGCTCACACAAAACACCCGCCCAATGGCTCTGGAATGCCAACCAGCTCTGATCTCGCTCGCTCTCCCTCTCTCTCTCTCGCTCTCCCACACATACACTCCATATAGCTCGCTCTCTCTCTCTCTCTCGCTAGCGCTCTCTCGCTCTTTGGCTCGCACTGTTTTAGGCCCGTTACCATTTTTAGTTAACAACAATTATATGGCAGCATAGCCTTTAAAGGCCAACTGGCCAGAAGGGGAAACCTTCAAGTACGTGACGCCAGAGGAACCCATCTACACCCAAATAGCCCCACTTACAGTGATCTTCATCAAATCAGCTGCAAATCAACTGCAAATCAATTTACTGCGACCTCTGCCATAAAATATGACCTCAATTAATTAAGCTAATTGACAGCGCGTGCGGCGTGAAGTCCCTAACCAAATCGCAGCAAATTTACCTATATCAAATAGCACTCATAACGAGAGTACTCATAGGTGTATATATAAATATATAGCTATATACCCGTATAATGTCGGGCAGTTAAGCAGCTTCATAGTTGCACTTATCGCGCTTTCAAGTTGATTTCTTTTTATATAGGAGTAATCGCACACACCTACATATATTCAAACATATATCTTATCTAATCTGTTTATTAAATACGAAAACACATGCGAGAAATCATAAAACAAAATACATATACACATGCACATATACCTAGCAAAAAATGAACAACAAAAACTTCTTCGGTTGCCATACGCAGTATATAAGAACAATTGTACTCACAATTTATATATATTTGCATATATAGTTAGAAATCTGACGAAAGATGACTTCGTGCTAGGCACCTTTGAAATAATTACTTTGATCTCCAAGAAATAATACTTAACACTTTATAAAAACTACTTATATTGTATTCACTAAGAGATTTTCAAATAGAAATTCATTAGCTAACCATTTCGTTTTTTTCATCATCTAAAGCTATTTATGATATAATAAAAGGCACTCAAGATTATTTTAAATACTTATTATATGTGATAGGAAGAACCCACACCAAATTTCCTACAAGACCCAGAGATAATAATTAAACTTAAGTTTATTCCATCAAAAATCTCAATCTGTTAAAGAGTATAAAGAAATTTAGTGAAATGTGTTCAACATAGATAATATATTCGTCTGTAAGCTCAGGCTATATTGAACCGGTTTCAAAGCCAATATTCATAATTTTCTTTAGCCGAAACAGTTGCCCAAAAAAAAAAACAAACTCTAATTTGACCAATAACACATTTATTTAAAAAAAAGATGATTTGATTAAAAAAAAAGTTGTGGAGCATTTAAAAAATTAGTTTAGTTCAAAAAAGTGTCTGGAACAGTTTGAAAACAAGATAAAATGCGAAAAGTTGATTAATG
Organism: Drosophila sordidula; assembly: GCA_035047465.1. Taxonomy (NCBI): domain Eukaryota; kingdom Metazoa; phylum Arthropoda; class Insecta; order Diptera; family Drosophilidae; genus Drosophila; species Drosophila sordidula. The sequence continues at coordinate 5,705,801 of JAWNPQ010000202.1, read as the reverse complement.
CCTTGTGTATAAAAAAACTTGGCCGTAGGTGTTTACAAACCAAGCCTAGAGACAAAAAATTGGTTCGAATCTTAAAACTGCAAAATTGTAATTCTCAATTATTAATTTTTTTCCACTAGAAGCCATTAATATAAATACAGAGCCATTTGTTACAAAAAGTGTTTTTAATTCAATGCGTTTCTTGTAACCAAAAGCGCAGCTAAACAGCTGCAACTGCTGCTCATAATTTAGCTTTGACTCTAATTAGTATATAAATCAGAGAACGCTCCAATGAACATTTAAAAAGTTATATAAAGAAAATAAACTCTGCGGCAGCATCCAGAGCCGCCTCTGAGTATGCGTATAGAGTATGATGCAAAGGCGATTACGAAGCGCTGATAAAGGCACAAAGGAAGAGTGTCTTACTTATAACACATAAATATATATAAATTATATATGTATATTGTATAAGAATATTTAAATATGTATAGCTTATAGAGTCGCTTAAATTGACTCTTAGAGCAAAGAATGTCCATAAATTCGCATTAAGCAATTTTCGAGTGCCTCAATCAGAGAGAGAGGAAGAGAAAGAGAGGGGGAGTAGGACTGCAACAATAGCATTGGCAAAGAGTGTGAATGTGGCAAGTCTTCCAAGAATTCAACGACAACAACCGCAACAACAACAATAAAGGCGTAATTTGATATGTAAAGTTTACAAGAGGCCAACGCAGCCGCCGTCGCGCCCCCTCTTCCTTCCTCCCCACCCCGCTGTGCCTGCCCCACGCCGATAACAAAGAAGACATTTACTGTACATATTTTTCACATTTTTATTAAAGCGTAATTATGTTTAAATAATTTATTATGTGTATTAATTACAATGCGAGCACTTGTTGACCACAAAAAACTATTTTGGTGTCTGCTTTTGATAGACGGCTTCCGTTAATCATGTCGTATATAATATACTCTGTGTATTCTAACCGTTACTGGATTTGTAACCTTTGTTTTAATATCAGAACAACTATAGAAATTGACCTACATATATCGACATGATTTATCTCAGATTAAAAATTAAGCTAAATCAAAATTGTGCAAACTTTGTTGTTGTTTTAACGGATTTTCTTGGAGCTTTACAGTAATAACATTTATTCACATGGTCAAAAAAATTAGGCGAAATAGTGGCTGATCAGCCGCCCCAAAATAGCAACAATTGGCTTCCGCTTTTCTTGTTATACCCTGTGCCCATTGAGAGTAGGAAAACAGGGCAGAAGGAGGCATTTTCGATTCCATAAAATATATATATACATATATATATCGTTTTTGCCTTGTCCCCTTGTTTGTTTCGTAAACTTTAACTATAAGAGCTGATATTTGAAATATGGATTTTTCTGTATTATACACAGAACAAGGTAATAATTTTTTCGATATCTCGCTTCTTTTCAAAAATATTGATAACTATCGATTATAAAACATAGTTCTCTCGGGATATCGCGGAGATCAAGAGCCACCAAATTTGACACGTAGTATGTCCCTTTCATCCCAAACATAATCAAATTTAATAGAAATAACAATTATGACAGCTCACAGCAGGGTAACTCCTAGTCGAGCACTCTCGACTAGAGCACTCTTACTTCTTTTCTATGTTTTTGGCAAATTTTAAACAAACTTCTTCGCCAGGCAGTGAAGCAGTCAACCATGAGGTAGCAACAACAACAACAACACGTAACCGAACAAAAATAAACAAACACTTGCTTTTGTTTTGCTTTTAATTGGCTTTTTGCTTCTTGTTTCTTGTTCGACGCTTTTTAAATTATTATAAACAAACGAAATGTGGGCGCTGTTTTAGTGACTGCCGTGCAAATAATTTACTTTGTATACCTGTATATCGTGTGTGTACCTGCTTAGGTACATATACATATACATATATGTAACATATACATATTTTATACAAAGTCTGTTACTATTTATATAAGCAGCTGATTAAGCAATTTTGCCAAAAGTTCTGAATGGTCAGATGTTGAAACAAAAAACATACTTAAATTGTAATCGAAATGTTTTTGAATGAGCAATAAATATGGTCAGTAACGAGTTAATACAATTTTTCTGAGTTGTTATTCGATTAATCATACAATTGGCACTAAAATTATTTAAAAAGTTGCATTTGACAGCAACTGCTTAAATGATTATAAACATTTGAAGCTACACGAAAGGAAATTTCTTAGCTTAAATTGCATTTAAAGCCATTCGAAATATAGTTAACAGCGAAATGTTAACAAGATAATGTTGTCATATTAGCTTTGTATTCTGAAGTATGTACATACACACATATGTGTCAGAGAGTATTAAGAAGATCGCTTTTTCATATCTCAACTTCATCAATCAAAACCAAATTTTTTTGTAACTAAAATTTATTTTAATTTTTCTACACTTGAAAATAAACATCCCAAAAACATACTGAGCAGCACAAAAACACATATGTACTAAAATAAATAAAAACAAGAAAAACTTTTATTTTCGGGGTGCCGAAGCATAAATACCCTTGCAAACATATATATTTGTAGTTAACTGTGTTTGCGCAGAAAAAATTGATTTTTCAGGGATTTCTTCTATATTATTTAGTTGTTCGATATTTGTTATATCTTGTAGATATATTAGGAGCATAGTGATACTCTCAATTGCCAAGTTTTGTCAGGATACAAAAATGTCAGTCAGCTTGATAATATAACTTTATCGGCTCGACTGTTGCTACTGATCAAGTATATATGTATGTACATATGTGTATGCTTTATAGGGTCCTATGCGTTACGCATTTTGTAACCAAATTAAAATACCCTCAAAAACGGAACTACAAAGCGAGCACTTAACCCCTATCGGGGTCCCTATACAGCAATTAGCTTTAATTGTATGTGTGTGTTTGGGGGGGGGGGGGAGAAGGGGGAATGGCAATGACAGCGAACTCAGAGATCAGCTGTTGGCGCCATGAAGCCGCATTTAAAGTGCGTTTGCAGCTAAAGTTCAGGGCCTTAAGAGCGCGTGGCATGCAACTGCAAATATAGAAATAAGCTGTCTTTTGTGTGCCGCATGCCACACATTAAAAGTTCGAATGGAAATGTTTGGAGCGAACGGTAAACGAGATGAGCCAGGCTTGTGGAAATGTCAATATAACCGGTTTTCCGTTAGGTTGCTGTAACCCGTGGCCGCTGAATGAGATATGAGTTGAATTATTATCACAATTATTATGTGGGTTGACCCGCTGGCTGCCGGTGGATGAGTCACCAGGCCCAGATTGTCATCACCAGCCTCTGGTAATCTAGGCACACGCTCTCTTAGAATTTACACACACACAGTTTGTTTATAATTATAATAAGAGAGTTTGCCCAGCCAATTGACTGACAATCTTTTGGCATGAGTCATATTTTGAGATTTCTGTTTCCCAGAATTCGCATGAGTTTTCTGCGGAATAACATTACTGCCTAACTGTAACCATTAACCAGACAGCTCGTGTCGAAAAGCTTTTTCTGCAAACACACCAACACTTAGTTACCCTTACCAACGATCAAAATGTCCTAAGGCTTCGTGGCGACACCTTTACATATTTTACATTACTATCGTAGTGAAGGAAACAAAAGAGGGAACAAAAATTAACAAATTTAAACACATTCATATGCACATGTACAGAATTAATTGCCCTATTAGAAATCAATAAGAGCCAATCCAACCAATGCTCTCTATTAGTTTATAACACGTTAAAATGGCGATCTATTTCTCTCCTGCTCTCTGAGATCGTGTGTTAATAAAGGAACCGAGCAAACATAAAGTCTGTCATTTTGGTACTTTTGTAAAATGTCCCATCCATATGTTGTTTGCTTAGTGCTGTAACTTAAATACAAATTGGGCATTTGTGCTATTGTTTAACACTGGCTTGGAGATGCTGTAGGGAAATCTAGTTCAAGTTTTGGGTCAACAACTCGTTTGGTTGACGCTGAACAGAAGAAACCAGTTTTAATTAAAAAAAACTAAAAAAGCAACATTTAATAAACGAAGTTTTGTTTGGCTGGTGAAAGTGCATTAGCTTTTCAAATGTTTTACTGTTATATAAGGCCGAAACAGCAAAAACAACGAGTTATAGCAATGGTTAATGAATTTCACAGAATCAATTGTAGCATTGAAAAGCTCGTTTTTATGTGGTTTTTATGAACCTTTCAATTGAATTGTGGCCACCATTGCTATCTCACTCTAACCAAATGTGTGCAATTTAATTTCAAAATGAAAATCGTAAAACTCTTGACTTTTCGTTTGTTGATTAGATTAAAAGTTTTGAAGTTATTGTGGTAACAGCAGCATGTTAGCAGCATGTGACTGTTATCATTGTATGTTAAGCTGCAAGGTTTGCGAATGTTAAGGAAGTACGCCCACACACACACACACACACACGAATGCAACAGATTTCCGGTTGCAAGGGATGTGGGTGTGGCAAGATAAACAACGCATGTCGCTGCAACATATGCCACCAAATGGTGCAATGCCACCAGCAAGAAATGTCACACACATACACTCATATTAACGCCTCGATTTCGCTTTCTTTATATATTTTTCCCCCAGTTGGTTTTGCACAATGTCGAAAAGTCTGCGCCCTCTTAAAATAACCATCGTCGGCGACGGCATGGTCGGCAAGACCTGCCTCCTGATAACCTACACACAGAACGAATTTCCCGAGGAGTACATACCAACTGTGTTCGACAATCATGCCTGCAACATAACGGTCGACGATAACGAATACAATCTGACGCTGTGGGACACGGCCGGCCAGGAGGATTACGAAAGGCTGCGCCCATTGAGCTATCCCAATGTGAGTATTCCAGCGTGAATTGTGACAACATGTGTTTGTTCGCTTCTCTGTTTGTCTCTTGCTTATCTAATCGCCTTCGCTTTTCGCTCCGACAGACGAACTGCTTCCTGTTGTGCTATTCGATCAGCAGTCGCACCTCGTTCGAGAACATCAAGAGCAAGTGGTGGCCGGAGATTCGTCACTTTGGCGCCAATGTGCCGGTGGTGCTGGTGGGCACCAAGCTGGACTTGCGCATACCCAATTCGGAGAAGTTTGTGACCACACAGGAGGGACGGCGACTGCGCAAGGAGATCCATGCGCACAATTTGGTCGAGTGCTCTGCGAAGAAGAAGCTCAACTTGCAGCAGGTGTTCGAGGAGGCGGTGCGCGCGGTGGAGAAGAAGCCAAAAAAGAGCCAACAGACGTGCAAAATTCTATAATTAAGTCGTATGCTAAATGTTTAAATATTGTTATTATACGTAATTGTATTATTGTAACTATATGATTGTCTTGCGCTTGTTTTACGTGCGCGTGTGTAGAAAATGTAACGTTAAGGTCTAATTTTAAGTTTTAGTTGTGCGACCAAAGTGCATTTTTTGTATGTAAAAATCAAATCAAAAAAATATAAGTAAATAATTGTTTGATTTTAAATACAAAACTGGCATTTACATATATACATATATAAATATTAACGCCTGAACAAGCTGTGTATTATATATTTTCAATAAAAACTAGTCATTAAAAACATTAGTTTTATTGTGTTTCAAAAAAATAAATTGCGCTCTGAGTGTTGGTTAATTGGGAAAAGGCATGCCAACCTGCTGCAAAAGCGCTCTCAATTTAGTTTTCAGTATTACACATTTTGGTATTTTATTCATAGCAAATGTGGTCACACTGACAATTAGCAAACAACTCTTGTTGAGCTAAAAGTTATAAACAATGAGCAGCGAAAAGGCTGAAAAGGCCAAAGTCAGCGCACAAATCAAACATGTGCCCAAAGATGCACAGGTTATCATGTCCATACTCAAGGAGCTCAACATCCAGGAGTACGAGCCGCGCGTCGTCAACCAAATGCTCGAGTTTACATTTCGTAAGTGCCCAAATTTAGTTTTGTCGTAAATAAAAAAAAACAAACCAATTTGTTGCTCCCGCAGGCTATGTGACCTGCATATTGGATGACGCCAAGGTGTACGCGAATCATGCGCGCAAGAAGACCATAGATTTAGAAGATGTCCGTCTGGCCACCGAAATGACGCTGGACAAGAGCTTCACGGGGCCACCGTCGCGTCATGTGCTGGCTAAGATGGCCGAGCTGCGCAATGCGATGCCGCTGCCGCCGATTAAACCGCATTGCGGGTTGCGTTTGCCGCCCGATCGCTACTGTCTCACCGGCGTCAATTACAAGCTGCGCGCCACCAACCAGCCCAAAAAGATGACCAAGTCGGCGCTGGAGGGACGCGCGGTGAAAACAGTCGTCAAGCCCGTGTCCAGCGCAAATGGACCGAAGCGCGCCCATTCCATGGTGGCCAAGCAACAGGTGGTCACCATACCCAAGCCGGTCATCAAATTTACAACCACAACGAAAACCGTCTCCGCGATGGAGGTGAAGAATGAACCTGTCGGCGACATGAAAATGGAGGTGGACAACGATGCGGCGGCCGTGGGCAGTATTGCGGGCTCCAACGTAGCTGTCAAGCGGGAGCGCGAGGAGGAGGAATTCGAATTTACACCGAATTAAGAATACATATATAAACCAAACACCTGTACCTCTACGCCTATATTTGTAAACTTTCTGGAACTGCTCGCTGCTTTTTAAACCTTTGTATTTTCATTCAATTTGTGTGTGACTAAATGTACATTTAAATTCATAACTATTTGAGAAGTGTTATTAATAGCTTCTTGTTGGAGTACTTAGGCCTGAGTTGCAAACAGGATAAAGACGACGCTTCTAGATACTTTCAGCAAATTCAGGCAGTTTTCTAGAATGAAGAAAATATATTTACTGGATTCGGGGTTTTTATTAAACAATAGTTTTAATTTGTATAAAAAAAATTACGAATATCTAAACTTGGAGTTTAACCGATATCAAAAAACGGCCAATAATAATCCATCTGGCTGAGAACCAAAGTAAAAGTAAAAGTAAAAGAAGAAGACTTTATAATGGAATATGCTCGCTTCCGCAAGCAAAGGGGAGAGAGTAGAGAAGGCGCTTCATTTAAGCGCCAAAATAATGGCACATCCAAGATCCATGATTTGCAAATATTCGGAGCCACCATCCTGCAGGCGAAAACAGCATTCCTGCAAAATATGAAAGATAACATCAACTGCTCCTTCTGTTCACAACTTTCCACTTACGCCCAACTTATCGCATATAATCGCCTTCTGTTTGTCCGTTAGGGAACCGCAGCGCACAATGAACTCCACGAACTGTTCCATCATTTGACCAACGCTGTACGCCGAGTAGCCAATTTCGCGCACAAAGTGTTCCAGGCGTTCATAGTTGCCCGAGCGACAGACCTCCAGATAGTCCTCCAGATAGTGCTCCGGTATAATGCCAGACATCTCGAGCAGATCGTCTGTGTTGATGGTGTGTTCGGCGCCCTTGAGGCGATAGCAAGACTGCAGGGTGGTTATGGCACGTCGCATATCGCCGCCGGATATCTTCACAATCGATTTGTAGGCTTCCGGCTCAATGCGCACGCTCTCCAGATCGCAGATATGCTGGAGCCGGGCAATGATCTGGGTCTCGCCCAGCGCCTTGAAGCGAAACTTAGAGCAGCGTGACGTGATGGGCACAATAATACGCGACACATAGTTGCAGATAAGGCAGAAGCGCGTGCTGCGGCTCTCTTTCTCCATGGTGCGACGCAGCGCCGCTTGAGCTGCGTGCGTCATGGAATCCGCCTCGTCCAGCACGATAATCTTGAAGGGCGGACACGGACGTCCGTCGGGGCGCACATTGCTCGCCGTGAGCTGGGCAAAGTTCTTGATCTTGGTGCGCACTACATTGATACCACGCTCGTCCGAGGCATTCAACTCTAGAATGCGGTCCCGGTACATATCGCCAAATATTTGACGGGCCGCCGCCAGAATGGTGCTGGTTTTGCCCGTGCCGGGCGGGCCGTAGAGCAACATGTTGGGCAAATCGGCGCCCTCAACACATTTGCGCAGCACGGCCACTACCTCCGATTGTTCCACAACATCATCGACGCTTCTGGGTCGACTATAAAACAAAGTATTCAGTTTTCAGGAATCAAAATGTGTTGAAATTTTAAATGTCACTTACTATTTTTCTACCCAGGGCGCTGGCGGCTTGCGACGTTCAGTGGGCGGCTGTTTTTCTGTGGCTGTGCTGTTACCAGCGGAAGATTTACCAGTTTTTAAAAACGCCTGCATTTTGTTAAAAACTTTTTAATTATATGCAGTAACAAAAATTTGGCGCGAATGGAACAGCTGAACTCAAAGTTAACTAAAATGACAATAACAGAGCCTAGCCGACTATGTTAAATATGAGCATTGCCAAATGAGCGCAGCGAACTAGTTCAATTGAGTCAGGAAACTGTCGTTAGAGTTGTACATTGAAATTCATTTGAAAGGGTTCAGTTGTTAAATTGTTATTATTGTTGTGTGAACGAATTGTTAACGTTGGTGGAATTATCCGTTTTTATTTTCATTAGATTTGCTTTTTCTGCCTTCTCTCTCATTATCGCTCATTTTATGCATCTAAGTCCTAATATCGTTTACGAAAAAAAACAAAAAATAAAAATATTATTGTACGTGTATATATTAATCTTATCAGATTTCCCAAATGTTGTTTATAACTCCAATAAAATGAAATATGAACTATAATAACCTGGCTCGTTCGTTCCGTTAGGTGGGACTAGTTCAAGCGAACCTGTTCAAAACGCTGCGACACAACACTAGAGAGTGTTGGCAATCGTTAGATGATGATGTGGAATTTACAAATTCAATTGTTGCCTCAATTAATTTGATTATTTAAATTTACCATCAACGCAGTGCGATGGACATAACGCAGAAATTTAAGGCCAGCGTTATGACTGTGCGACTGCAACGCAAGACTGAGCTGGCGGCGGCTAAGAGCAAATCAGAGGACAAGCAACAACGTCCGGCCGCCACCGCAAAGCCCAACGCTGGCAACAACGACTTCGCCAAACAGGCAAAGGATGTGTGCAACAAAATGACAACACTCCGAAATGTGCTGATTGAGAATCGCACGGCGTACATGCGCATTGGCCAGCATTTGAAGAGCGCCACACATATGACGGATGCCCAGCGCGATCTTATCGATCGCGAATCGGAGAGATTCGTGTCGTACTACACACAACATCTGGCCAAGATGCGCGGCGACTGGAAGAGCGCCAAACGAAAGCCGCAGGAGCGTCAGCACATTGAGGCCGTGCTCGATTTACTGGTCAGCTATCTGCATAGCATTGAACACATCTATCTGGATCAGAAGAAGTATCGCGTCCAGTACGAGCTGGAGACGTACCGGCTGCTCAAGCTGGCGGCGGACAAGAAGAAGATACCAGTGCGTCCGGCGGGCGCCAACAGCGGCAAGCTGGTCAAGCGTCAGCTGAGCAATGGCAGCGTTGACAGCAACGGAGAAGAGCCGGACAACGATTGGAACGACGACGGCTGGGCCGAGTGGGACGATGAGCAGGAGGAGGCGTCGGAGGACGTGCAGGTGGACAGCGGCTCGTCGACAGTCAAACAACACAAGCCACGCGTGCGCAAACGCAGCCGGCCAACCGGACCGAACAGTGGCGACTCCTCGGCCAAGGTGGCGCTCGACGAGGACATACAGAAGACGGCGCAGCAGTTGGAGGAGAACGATGACGATGTCTTGAGCGCCGAGGATATGCAGCTGTTCGAGGCGGAGAATGTGCACATATACAATATGCTGCAGGGCGTCTCCGAGGAGGTCGAACAAATCGAAAGGAACGTCGTGGACATTGCACAGCTGCAGGACATCTTTACGGAGAAAGTAAGAGCGGACAGTTTAAACCTTTATTCGCTTATCTAATTTATTTCATTGTTATAGGTTGCCATGCAACAAAACAATATTGAACGCATTGTGAGCGCCGTGGTGGGCTCCACGGAGAACGTTAAGGATGCCAACGAGCAGATTCGTCAGGCGACGCAGCGCAATGCGGGACTGCGCGTCTGGTCCTTGTTCTTTTTGCTGGTTATGTCCTTCTCATTGCTGTTTCTCGACTGGTACTACGATTAAAATTTAATTAAATTGTTGTGTGTCTTAGTGAAAAACGCATTATTGTTTTTGTTATCGCACTCTAAAACATTTGTTTATTACATAATTTATATTTAAAAATAAAAACAAATTAGAATCAAGCTTATTCTTTTTGTTCGTTACAAATGAAGTTTGAGCTCAGCCTTAGCTAAATTTTAAATAATATTAATTGTTCTTGTTTTACGTAATTTGTTCGAGATGAGCTCCGACAGCCAAATATTTACCCATTAAAAAAAAAACAAATAAAAGTAAGTATATATATTATAATATGTAAAGAGGTGTCTTAGAACTAAATTAAGTAGAGTTCAGAATCAATGTCATCAGTTCCATTAGTTTAAAATGCGCTTATGAAATTATTTTCCCATGGCAGACTTTACACGATCAGTGTGGCTTCGATTCGTTAGGCAAATATTTGGATAGTCTCCAACTAAGACTTGTCTTAAAGTAAATTATAACTGCTGCTGTTGGATGTTAATTAATGAAATGAGGTTCCATAATAAAAAGTATATACACTTTTTGTTTTCACATTTGTTTTTCTTCTTTTTTTTTTTGGAGGAGTATTTCGTAGTAGCTATATAACAATGATTCAATGAAAGTACTCCCATTTTCAATTCATAGGTCTAAACTTAAGTTTACTAGATTTTTCAGTAATTCAAGAGTGTGTGTTTGTGTATGTGTGGCTTAGAACTAGATTTGTGCATTGAATGCAGTCTGCAACAGTTTTTCATGTTGTGCTGGGTTTTCTCTCTCTGTGTTTTATGTTTTTCTGTGTTAAAATGGAAGCCATCGCTATGTGTAGCAATAGTAATAGGAAGGTGCCGTTCCTGGTTCCTGGTATATTAAATAATAAAGCTGCGCCAATTGTTACGGCGTATCGACAATCATGTCCAACGATGGCGCCAATCCTCCACTGCTCTCCACCATCATTTCCACGGAGCTGGGACAATCCTCGCCGCTGCCGCTGTTCCCATTGCAATTGCTGAGCGGGGTCAATGGTAGCGAGGAGTCCTCGTTTGTTGCCGGCGTCAATGGATTATCGGATTTGCTGCTCACGCTGCTGGGCATCTTGTCGTTGAGGAACACGCCCAGCGGCAGGTGGGTATTTATATGCGCTGAAGCAAAATTCAATCAATGATTATTTGTTTCAATTGGAAAATGTATTCAAATAAATGCAAATCTACTTAGAGTCTAAAGCTGGTGCAAGTGTTATGCATAATATATCATCAGGCAATCGGGCTTAAATCAAGAACTAATCAAAAAATTAAAACTAATTAATGCTAGCCTTTCTACAATTGCAGTCTACTTAATTTAGGGTTCAATTCATGGCCTAAAACGTTACCGTTGTAGCTCGTAAAATGTAGAAACGTGCGCGCACAATAATCGCATTTGTAAAAGAGGTTGGTGTTGTGTGTGCGCCGATGTTTGCGTAAATCTTTGATATAGGCGAAAGCCTCTTCGCATTCATCGCACTCGAAGCCGCGCTCTGTAAGAAAATCAATTCTCGCTTTGTAGCTTTGCAGCTGTTAAGGTTTATGGTTTATAGCATGAACTTAACCAGAATGTGTTCACACATAGTATCTGTATTTTCTGATCTATAGACAGAAGGAGCTTGAACAATGATTGGGAAACATTTGTTACCACCAAAAGCGTATACAGTTTTCTAACAACGAGTGTCAAACTTTGCTAACAGCCGGTTAACCGTAGGTGCAGGGTATCCAAGAAAGTGTAGATTTTATGATTTAATATCCTAGGGTTCTCTATGGGTTTAAGGAAATAACAACAAATATTTTCCAAGTTTTCTAACAGCAAGTTAACAGTGCGAGCAGTTGACAGAGTAAAGGATTTGACAGAGAGTGCAGTGAATCCAAGAGATTCGGTGTTAAAGCGTGTACATTTATTTGGTAACTTAAGTTCTCCCAGGGTTCTTTATAGATTGAAGGGATTTGAAATTCTTTGATCACAGAATTTTTTTTTTTAAATTTCCTAACAGCATTTTAATATATTTTTTTTTCAAGTTTTCCAGTAACATATTAACAGTGAGAGCAACTAACAGAGTGCGAGAGTTGACAAAAAGTGCTAAATTGACTACTGTAGCTAGATGTAAGGAAATTAAATCACAAATATTTGAAATCACTGCAAACAATTTGAGATCTTGGAACACACAACGCCAAAAGACACTTTAATTACTCTAAAATATTACAACAATAATTGTGTGCACTGCCATTAGGTTTGTGTGTAATATTAATATTGGTTTCCATTTGTTTATACACAAAACCCGCTAACAATTATCAAATACAATCGAACTACATTTGCATACAATACTTAATACTTAGTACTACTTGATTATCATATAATAGTAAAATATACTTCATTTATGCTAATACCCAACTTAATGAGATCGTTAATTGATATTGATGGACAAGGCACAAATTAAAACGATTTCGCATATATTTGTTTTGCTTCAATCTTTGAGAAAAGTGGGATTTTTACATAAATTAAGTGCTAGTTAAATTAACTAGATGAGTTCGAATACTTTTGGGTGCAATGAAAGCAGCTATTGGGTTAGTTTTTAAGCAAAATTTCTGTCAAGCTGTGTGCTGCGTGAATTAGCTCGATTAAAGCTGAGAATTTACTTGTTGCTGTTAAACGTATCTTCTTTATTAAGGAATGTTTCTTTCAAAAAAAATCAAATATATATATTTTTAAACTATCTGTAACTCTTGTATGATAAAGGACAATTTATTTGAGCTTTCGATTCTGAATTTTATATACGTTTTTTAAACTGCAATGCCAGCAAAGCGTTTTCGAATTCGATGCAAAAAATAGTAAAAAAAAGTTTATGCTCTCAAGAGCGTAAAAATCAAAGAGAGAGTTGCATATGCAACTGATTGATATAAGGTATACAATAAGAACTATATACTTTAATCGCTTTGCATGGCGATCGCAATAGGTCAACGTACTCTATTTTTTACCTTTCGAGCAAACAATCACTTTGGCATAAACTGTTAGCACAACAACAACGACAATAAATTTGTTTTGGGGGTTAAAAAGATTAGTAAACAAAATTACGTACTAAACATATTTAAAGTATAAATGCTACGATATATATGTAAATGTAACTAAATATGAATATGTATATATGCATGTATGTATGTTTTCTAAAATGTACATATACACCCAATTCTCTTTTTATACGATATTGCAATACACGAATAAAAATTAAAAACTTTTCTCTTTTTAAATGAATATTGTTCCTACATTATACTGACTTATGAACTCTGGAAAATAGATATAATAATAAAGAAATAATATTCAAAATTATGAACAGAAAGTGATATTGAATACAAATTTGTTAACTTTATAATAGATTTAATTTTTTTATACAAATCAAAATTTTTTGTTTTATAATATATTGAATGAATTAAAATACGTCAGCATTAAATGATCAAGTAAGCTGTAACAAGAATTATTTAATAATGTTTATTGTTCTTTTAAGTTGATTTTTTAAGTCTGAAATAAAATCTACTATTTTGTCATTAAGCCAATATCGCGTAAATAGGGAATTAGGTGTCAGTTCTACATAGGTATATAAAGCTTAGCTAGCATCCAACCGGCACCCGGTTAGCCACCGCATCCGCATGCGTGCGAGCACCCAAAAACTTACCACCGTGAAACTTAATGTGCGTCTTCAAGGCGCTCTCCGTACCAAATTGTTTACCACACTCGTCGCAGGTATGCGGCTTGATCAGCTCGTGGACGGTGAACTTGTGCATCGCCAGCTGTTTGAACTCGGGAAAGCGCACCCAGCACTCGTTGCACTCATACGGCCGACCCTTCGGCTCGTGCGACTTCATGTGATTGTCCATGTCCGTACGCTTCCGGTAGCCCCGCTTGCAGATCGAGCACACCCAGGGCATCGTTGTCTGCGAATCGTGGGCCAGCTGCTGGTGCTTGCGCAGCGCAATGATGTTGGTGAAGCGCTTCTCGCAGACGACGCACGGATGGCTGCTCCGCAGCTTCCCCAGCTGGACGGTGGCGCTCGTCTCCATGGTCGATGAGGAGGGTGACGAGGAGGGCGACGGCGATGCGGCTGTTAACAGTGTTGTTGTTGCCGCTGCAGCAGCTGTTGTTGCTGCCGTTGTTGTTGTTGCTGCTGTTGCTACTGCTGCTGCGGCCGCTGCTTGTGTGCAATTGGCCATGCAACGTTTGCGGAACTGACGCAACGTTGCCGTCGTCGAGTCCGGCTCCGACTGCTCCGGCGAGGGCAGCGTTATGTGCAGCGGCGGCGGCTGCGGCGACGGCAGCGACGCAATGGTTGACGGCGGCGTCAGCACCGTTGGCGGCGCCTGCAAATGGCTGAGCTCCTCATACGGCTGCTGGCCGCCTCCATGCTGGTGTCCACTGGCCGAAGAGCCTGCGAGGGGAGAGCAAGAAGAACATATTAAAGTTGCGTGTTTGGGTGGCAGGAATAAAATATTACTTACAGTCCTCGCAGTCCGGACAGCAGAGTATACGCGTTCTGCGCGGCAGAGACGGGCTTGTTTGCAGCTCCAAAGCTACGCATGCGCAGGCAAATACAGTTAACAGAAGAAAGTTGGCGAGAGTGACAGAGATAGAGAGAGAGAGGGGAGAGAGCGTAAGCATTAGTAACAGCTTATGCAGGTGGGAAATAACAAATTCTTTATTATATTGTTAAAGCTGAGGAGGAGCTGAGAGCTGGTAAATGAATTTGTTAAGGCACAAACTAAAATTGCTACCAATAAAGGAAACTAATTTGGTTTCTTTAAAAAAGAACTAGTTTACAATAAGAATTAATTTGTTATAATTGGTCAGGGCACTAGTTCTACTATATCTACACAAAGAACAACTAGTTAATAAATCAAATAAAAAGTGTATTGAAAATAAACTAGTCCATCGCAGGTATTACATTTTTAGCTCATTTAATTTGGAAAATATTAATTTAAGAATTATCTTATAATTAGGAGCTGATTTGAATAAATTTTAGTTTAGGAGCTTATATGGGCATTTCTACGATGTCGAACGGGACTTTTAAAGTAAAAAAAAGTCAAATGCACACATTCCTTAACTTATGTCACATTAACTAATAGCTGTTTGGGAGCATTATATTTAGTGGTAAAGGGCTCCAATTGTAAAGACAAAAGAAAACCGATTCGGACGGAACAAAGAATGGAAGTCGTTTTCGTGCGCATCTATAGGAAATCCAAACCTTGCTTAATTTTGTATGCCTATAATTTTAAAATGTGATAATAAAATGTATGATGTTTCGATACGGGACAGTCGAACGGGATATTTTTTTCCACTATGACAATTACTCATATATTTTTGTAAAAAAAAAAAAAAATGTTGATTATCTATTTTCACTGTTATTACTGCTATTATCTATCGCGTAACAAGGACTTTAGAATATGAATTTGCAATTTGTTGTTGTAAGAGATTTTTTGGAATTAAAATCATCTATTAAATAAGTAAATATTTAACAGAAAATGCTATGAAAAAATACCAAATCAAGAATCTGCATTTATACAGCTTTCAAGTTTAAATCAATAAAATTTGAATATTTTTAGATAATATAAAAAAATTACGTTTCTATTAAGTTTGAATTTTTTGGTCATGGCCAACCTTTTTGTCGAAACGCCCATATTCTTTTCATTTTAAATTTGAAGTTAAGAACACGTAAGTAGTTCACTTTCAAATTGATTTTAATTAACTACCTTTAGAGAGGCATAAAAGCAAGAAAGAAATGTACAGATTTCTTTTAATTGAAACAAAATTATTTCGATAAACTTCAATAAACTATAACTTTTATAACTGTTTAAACAGAAAGTGAGAACTTTAATTACAAACAATTTATGGCGCGTTTTAATCAAAAGCCTGGTTTAATGGAGCAGAACTAGTTCAGATTGCAACTTATGTCAGGTAATTAAGGACAGATGAGCACAGATCCATTTAGCAAGGTTTATCACTTAGATTCAAACCAATGAATGACAAACAAAAACAAAATAGCACAAGTTTACTTTGAAAAAAATTAAAGTGAACTAAAACTGGCTGTTTAAATAGGCACAAATAATATTAAGTAGTCAACTTAAATGAACTGTAGCTGATTAGAAAAGCACTAGTTTCCTTTCCATCTGGTTAAATGAAAACCAGAACTTTTTTAAAAAGGAACTAACCCGCACAGCAAGTAACTAATTGATTAAACAAGCACTTGTCCATTTGGCAGTCAATTCTAACTAGCTGATTAAATGAGCACTAGTTCACTTTGTTAAAAATGTAAATTAACTTTAACTAGCTGGTTCAATATTTACTAGTTCATTTTGCAATAAATTTAAATGAACTATCAGTAACTGATTAAAAAGGCACTAGTGCATTTCGTTCTGATTAAATATTTACACTTTCATTTTGTAATACATTTAAATGTACTATCACCAATTGAATAAACAAGCACTAGTTCATTTACCAATTTTAATGCAATAGAACTAGCTGATTTTTTACTTTACTTTTATTAACTTGTTAAATAAAAAAAGAATTTGTTAAAAAAGAACCAACACGAACTAGAAACTGTTAGTAAACAAAAACCAAAACTAAACCCTGAACCGCAGCAGTACGCACTAGTTCTTTTGAGCACTCACCCGGCATATGTGGAGACGTTTGCTGATGCAGCGACTGTTGTTGCTGCTTTTGTTGTTGCTGCTGCTCGTTGTTTTTGTTGTTGGCCATTTGCAGCTGAACCTCCTCGAGCCGGACGCCCGTCGTCCCCGGCGCCGTCTCCGTGGGGAGCGGCATGTGGAAGCGCTGCAGATGCAGATCGAGCGCCCGCTGCGAGGGCAGCATTTGGGAGCACTGACCGCAGTGGAACTGCTGCACCATGTGGTGGCTGAGGATGTGTTGGCTGCGCTTGCTGCGCCCGGCGAAGGCCAACGGGCAGTGCGGACAGTTGAAGGGCGCGATGGCGGGATGCAGCTCGATGATGTGGCGACTGTACTCCAGGCTGCTCGAGAAGCGCGGTCCGTTCTGGCAGAAGCGGCACTTGAGCATTGGCGGACGGCCGCGCGTGGGCGGCGCCGGCGCCGGGGGCACAGCAGCTAATACTGTATTTTGTACTTGTTGTTGTTGCTGTGTTTTTTGTTGCTGTGTTTGTTGTTGCTGTTGTGTTTGCTGCTGCTGCTGCTGCTGCTGCTGCTGCGTACGCCTGCAACTCGTTGTTGCTGTAGCTGATGTGCAGCGGCGCCTGCTGCGGATTGCTGGCGGATGCCACCGGCTGCTGCAGCTCCGGCTGCTGTATGAGTATCATAATAGGCTGCTGCTGCGCCTGCTGCGGCAGCAACTGTTGCTGCTGCTGCGACTGCGATTGTTGCTGCTGTTGCACATAGTTCTCGTTGCTGTCGAGCAGCGCGTAGCTCTCGCCCGTTTGCGGATAGAGATCGCTGGCATTGATGTAGTACGTGGTTGTCGCACTGCCCTCCAGATTGTCCAGTGGCGTCGCTGTCGTTTTGATGGCCTCCAGTCCGCCCACCGCCGACCATTGCAGCTGTGTTGTTGTTGTTGTCTGCTGCTGCGTCGCCTGCGCCTGCCACAACGTCTCCTGCGGCTGCATCTGAATCAGCTGCAACTTGTTGCTCAGAGTAGCGGCAGGCGGAAGGGGCTGATACAGTGCCTCATAGCTGACAGGCTCCGGGTGCAATTGTTGCTGCTGTTGTGGCTGCTGCTGCTGCATCTGCTGCTGCTGCGCCGGCTGCAACTCGTTGAGCAGCTGCGTCAGCTCCAGCTGTAGGCTCTGCTGCGCGGCCACGGACTCCGGCGTCGCCTCGATATTCTCAAAGCAGGGTATATCGTTCTGGAAGCCAATCAGCTCGTTGCTGAAATTGCTGCTGTCAAAGAGGCTGCCCTCCTTCGTCTGTTGTTCCCGCTGCTGCTGCAGCTGCTCCCGGTGCGGCCCCTCCGCTGGCGGCTCGTAATCCGCGGGCGTGAGGAACTCATCGATGGGCGTGTAGAGATGCTCGTCCTGCATCTCGTTGAGTATGCCGTGCAGCGTGCTCTCCACGTCGTTCATCTCCACCTGCAGTTGCTGCTTGGCCTCGGCCAGTTCCAGTTCTGTTTCCACTTCCATTCCCTTCGTCGTCTTCGTCTTCAGCTTGAGCGTCTTCTCGCAATGCTTCTCGAACTCGGCCAGGAAGTCCATGGAACTGGCATTGGCCGGCGCCCGTAACGGCTGCACTTCCTGGGGCGACGGCATCGCGGCCAGCCGCTCCAGCGAGTCCATGTCGTCGTCGAGGGGTGGCGGCGCCGGCAGCGTTGGCGTCGTCGGCGGCGACGCTCCTTCATTGGGTTCTGCTTCAATTTGTTGGGTCGCGAGTGCCACAGCAGCATTGAAGCTATCTGCTGCGGCACTCTGGCAAAAATTCTCGCCATTTGCATTGTTGTTGACGTCGTCTGCCTCCGCCGGCTCCTTAGGATCGCTAGCCATATCCTCTGGCAGTGGCCCCTCCACGCAGAGTTTACGCTGCAGCTCCTCGCCGAGCACATCTAAGGGTATGCTCACTATCAGCTCCGATTTCGAGTCGTCTGGCTGCTCTGGCAACTTCTCCGCCTCCTCATTTGCCACGCCCACCACTTCCACTTCGCAATCGGCCGCCGGAACTTCGGGCGTCCTACTGCCAAAAATTAGCTCCTCGCTGTGCACCGTGGAATCAGCTGTGGCAGCGGTTCCATTGGTGGTGGCCCGCTCGTGCTCCTCCTGTGACTCTTCCATTGATATGCATTCCATTTGTGACAGCTTCGCCTGACTTTCAATTGAGTCTGGCGGAGATTGGAGTTGCAATTGCTCGTCCAGCTGTGCTCTAAGCTCACTTGGCTCCATTTTGATCACCTCCTCATCTCTCTTGCTGGGCAGCTGCTCTTCTGTGCTAGTTGCTGGGCTGCTGCTGGGCGGCGCCTCATCCGAGGAACTGCTTGTCCGCTGCTCCGCTGCGCATGCTGCCTCTGTCTTGTTGCTCCTCTGCTTCTCCGGGATCACGCGCCTGGGCCGTTTGAGCGGGACGCAGCTGGCGCGCAGACGTCGCCCGCGTCGCAGCACCACGAATTGTTTTTTGCTGGAGGCTCGCTTGGGCGGAAACTCGAGTTTAGCATTTGGTTTGGGTTTCGTTCCCGCTGATGTCGCTGCTTCTGGGGGGAGTTGGAGTTGGAGTTGGAGTTGGAGGAGGAGCAGCCATCGCTGTCGAAGCCGCGACAGGGATTTACGGACAAATCGCTGAGCTGCTCCGGCGACGTTTGACCTGCGCTTGTTTCCCCTTCCGAACTCTGCGCTGGTGGTGGGGTCTGTGGCTGCAACTCCTCCGTGCCAGTCGAGCAGCTGGACCACGTTTCGGAGAGTTGTTTGCGTGCCGCTTTCGTCTTCCACGGCACGTGTAATCTCTTGTAGGCGCTCCGCTGCGGCGTCCGCGCCCTTACTTCGTCCTGCTGCGATGCGCTACGCGCCGCCAGACGCTGCTCCGACTGCGCAACCTCAAGCTCTGTCCGGTTGGCGGGCAAGGAGGCGATGCGCATGTTTCGTACTCGCAGCTGCAGGCGTCGCAGTTTCGGAGGCGTTGGCACCGGTTCGACTGCTTCAGTCCTCGCTGGTTTTGGCTCCGGTTCCGGCTTCGGCTCCGGTGTCAGTTTCGTTTCCGACTGTGTGTTCCGACGCTTGGGCTCCGGTAGATGAAGATAATCCTCGGCCGGGCATTCACTGGACTGTTGTTGTTGCTCCTCCGCCTCCGCCGTTGGCTGTGTTTTGCGCGCGGCTATGCTCTGGGCATAGTCCTGCAGACGCTGCTGCACACGCACGCAACGCCGCCGGAACTTGGCCACCATGATGAACTGTGCCTTGCACTGCCGGCAAATCTCCTGGGGCAGGCCATCGTTGCGCGAGATCTGCAAAGAAATAAACCAGTCAGTACAGCTAAAGAAAACTTAAAATATATAACATTGTAAAAAAAGATATCTGTTAAATGATTGCAACAATGTTAGTTTCAGTGTTAAGATAACAGCAGTTTGCGAAGAGCAGCTTAGCATTATAACCTTTACTTTAAGCGCTAATGTTAATAGTAAAATCACTTAAAAACAACTCTCGTTCACAATATAAAAACAATTTAAAACTGTCGAAATGGGTGTTAATTATAATTAATTGTTCTATAAAACAGATAACTGTTAAATAATAGCAACAATTTTCGTTTTTAACAGCTACTCAACACTATAAACCTTAGCATATTTAACATTGTTGATTAAAATAACAAAAAAAAAATTTTGTGTTATAGCTCCCATATTTCAAATTCACATAACTTTTTCAAAACTTAACCGATTTTTACGTCGGGCATTTTGGTCAGGGTTTCAAAAAACATTTACGTTTAAACTTTGATGACTCTAGTTCCAAAATTGTGGGAGATATAGCTTTTCGCGATTTACGGGTATGGGAGTGGGCGTGGCCGCGAAAATTTTTACGAATCGTTAAAGGGGGCGACCAGCCATCTACGTTAAAAATTTGGTGACTGTAGATTTAAAAATGTGGGAGATATAGGCTTTCGCACTTTGCGGGGGCGGGACAGGGCGGGGGTGGGCGTGGGCGGTAAAATTTTGGTACCCTTATTTAAAGGAGCTGACCAGCTCTAAAACTTTAGAAGATATAGCCAGTTCCGATTTTTTAAGGCAGGGGCGCTGGGGGGCGTTGCAGTGGGCGTGGCTGGGATATCAAAGTCTCAATCTTTTGAGGAATCTACATACCAAGTTTGGTGTCTCTAGCTTTAAAATTGTGTAAATTATACACATGTTAAAAAATTTTTTGTGATGTTTGGGGGACCTTACCAGTAATATATATTCAAATTTTGATGACTCTAGCTCTAAAACTGTAGTAGATATAGCCATTTCCGATTATTTAAGGCGGGGGCGCTGGGGGGCGTTCTAGTGGGCGTGGTCGGGAAATCACACATTTTTTGGAGGAGATCACCAGCTATCTACATACCAAATTTGCTCACTCTAACTTTAATATTATGGGAAATATTCAACTTTAATCGATTTGCGATTTGAGGTGTGGGCGTGGCTCAAAAATCTTAACACTCTGTCTGAACCAGATAACTACAAGTATATATGCCAAGTTTCAAGACTCTATCTTCAATAGCGTCGAAAAATATTGCGTTCGTACGGACAGATGGTCAGACGGACGGACAGCATGACGGACATTGCACAAAACCAATATACTAGTTTCAGTTCGTGAACGAGTATAAAAATATTTGTATAACAGAATTCAAGTTTTCAAGCATTTTTGTATACATACTTAATTCATTGAAAATTCAATTTGTACACAATTATAATTTCTGAAAGTTGTAGTTAACGAGCGATCACTGTAAATATTAATGTAACAGAGTGTATCATCTGAACTTTAACATACGTGTAACTAAGGAGCCTAACAGCGGCCTTACATAATAAATCTGAAAAGCTTGCTGTGAGTGAATATTAGATTGGCATGAAAGTTTCTTAACATAGTACATGTCTCTGTTAAGGTAACAGCGCCAACTTGTCACACAGCTGCTGCTGACAGAAATGTAACAAGTATCACTGTTAAAATCAGTGTAAAAGCACTTAACAACTGCTGCTAAGCAAATAACTGCTAAAAGACGCAAAACTATATATTGCAAATATTGTCGACTTTTATATCCTAAGTAAACAATATAAAATATGTATATTGACTCAATTGTCAACTGCTTATCTTTCACTTTTCGTTGGCGCTTTTGTCGTGTGGCTCGATTTTTGGTTTATTAAAAAATGTTATGCATTTATTTATTGGCATTGAAAATTGCTTAAAAGGCATTGAAAATTAATATTTTTATTTATTTTTTGGAAAGTAAGCAATATTAAATCATAAGCTATAGTCTGTGTTCGGCATAAATAAGTATTTTATGGCCAGTTGAGCAGACAAAGCGGCAGAGCAAAGTGTGAGGAAAGCAACGGCAAGCTGCGATATTGGCCTGGCCAGCCAAGTGGCAAAATTTGCAGCCACTTGTCGCCGCCTCACGTTGTGATTTGGAGCAAATAATTTGTCTTTGTTATCCAAATGAACGATTTCATTAGAGTAGGACAGCAGCAATAACAACAACAGCAAAACCAAACAATAGCACAAGGAAACGAAAAATGGCGTACTACTTTTTGTATAGAGTCAAACATAATTAAGACTGCTAATGAGCTCATGTTGATATTGAAATAATTATGCAATGGACTTGGCAAAATTTAATCGTTTATCTGGTTTTAAAAATAAAATTAAGATTTCGTTTTGAGATTAATTGGCGAACCCTGAATAATATACAATTTTATATTTGTGCACGTTTTCTTACACTGAAAAATTGTTTGAACAATATATAAAATGTTGCATACTTTTTAAAGTTTATTCTCTTTTGAAAGCAATTTTTACTTAAATTCTTCTTTGTTTCGCATTCTCATATTTGTGGGCTCTGAAGAGTTTATTCTCTTTTGAAAAAAAAATTACTTTTAAATTATTCTTTGTGTCGTATTCTTAAATGTATTACGGCAAAATATTTAATGTTGTATACCTTTTAGAGTTTATTCTCTTTTGAGAGCAACTTTTATTTAAGTTAATATTTGCACGCCTAAGAGTGTATTCTGTTTTGAGTGCAAATTACTTTCAAAGTGTCTTTGTGTCGTAATCGTAAACGTTTTACAAGCAGAATTGTGTTTAGATTGAAAACACAAATGTACTACATGTTATAGTAGTATATACAGAAAGAGCATAGAGATAATTTGAAATCAAACCGAAATTAAGTTCACAGAGTATACGAACTATTTTATTGACAGTTTTGTATCGCAGCCAATATTTCGGAACAAGTATGTGATCAAATCTCGAAAATGTAATTGAATATTTGAATTTGACATAGGGCCAGGCCTTATCTTTGACACTGTTGGTTCAAGATCTCGTCATTGATTGATAATACCTTTTCAATAGACGAGGGCACTCACAGGGTCTAGGTAAAAGGAAGATCACCAAAAGCAGAGCAAAGCTGAGCAAAGCTAGGTATTTTATTTTAGAGAATTTTTTATAGGAGTTCGACTTGAAATGCAAAAAATGCAAAACGAAGAAGCAACAGTCATAGAGAGAATGAGAGAGCTAGAGAGGAGTCAAAGAAAAACGCGTAACAAAAACGATTCGAAAAGGCGAGCAACGTGA